>JAZGTQ010000346.1:0-101682 GCA_037953605.1 Necrosyrtes monachus | reverse complement strand
CTACCCCGGAGGGTCAGGTAAGGGAGGGCGGGTCAAGCCCCGGGCGCTAGGAGGGACAGCAGGTGCACCCCGGGGTACGAGTAGGGGTACCGGTTCCACCCCGGAGTACCAATGAGGGGCACCGGTACTACCCCGGAGCGTCAGGTAGGGATGCCAGGCCTACCCTGGAGGATCAGGTAGGGAGGCCGGGTCTACCCTGGAGGGTCAGGTAGGCAGGCCAAGCCTAGCCCAGAGGGCCCGTACGGACAGCAGGCGTACCCCGGAGCAGCGGTAGGGGTACCGGTACTACCCCCGAGTACCGGTAGGGGTACCGGTACTGCGCCGCAGGATCAGGTAGGGACGCCACGCCGAGCCCGGAGGGTGAGGTAGGGCGGCCAGGCCTAGCCCCCGCGTGCCCGTAGGGACAACGAATGTACCCCGGAGTACCGGTAGGGGTACCGGTACTGCCCCACAGGATCAGGTAGGGACGCCAGGCCTACGCCGCAGCGTCAGGTAGGGTGGCCAGGCCTACCCTGGAGGGTCAGGTAGGGTGGCCAGGCCTAGCTCAGAGCACCCGTACGGACAGCAGGAGTACCCTGGAGCAGCGGCAGGGGTACCGGTACTACCCCGCAGCGTCAGGTAGGGACGCCAAGCCGAGCCAGGAGCATCAGGTAACGAGGCCAGGCCTACCCCAGAGGCTCAGTTAGGGTGGCAAGGCCTAGCTTGGAACGCCCGTACGGACAGCAGGTGTGCCCCGGAGCAGCGGTAGGGGTACCGGTGCTACCCCCGAGTACCGGTAGGGGTACTGGTACTGCGCCGCAGGATCAGGTAGGGACGCCACGCCGAGCCCGGAGGGTGAGGTAGGGCAGGCAGGCCTAGCCCCCGCGTGCCCGTAGGGACAGCAGGCGTACCCCGGAGCAGCGGTAGGGTTACCGGTACTACCCTGCAGCGTCAGGTAGGGACGCCAGACCGAGCCCGGAGCGTCAGGTAGGGAGGCCCGGCCCTACCTATGGGGTTGCTGTAGGGAGGCGAGGCCTAGCTCGGGGCACCCGTAAGGACAGCAGGCGTGCCCCGGAGCAGCGGTAGGGGTACCGGTACTACCCCCGTGTACCGATGGGGGTACCGGTACCACCCTGCAGCGTCAGGTAGGGACGCCAGGCCTAGCCTGGAGGGTGAGGTAGGGCAGGCAGGCCTAGCCCCCGCGTGCCCGTAGGGACAGCAGGCGTACCCCGGAGCAGCGGTAGGGTTACCGGTACTACCCCGCAGCGTCGGGTAGGGACGCCAGGCCGAGCCCGCAGCATCAGGTAGGGAGGCCAAGGCCTACCCCAGGGGTTGAGGTAGGGTGGCCAGGCCTAGGTTGGAGCACCCGTACGGACAGCAGGTGTACCCTGGAGCAGCGGCAGGGGTACCGGTACTACCCCGCAGTGTCAGGTAGGGACGCCAAGTCGAGCCCGGAGCATCAGGTAAGGAGGCCAGGCCTACCCCAGAGGCTCAGTTAGGGTGGCCAGGCCTAGCTCGGAACGCCCGTATGGGACAGCAGGCGTACCCCGGAGCAGCGGTAGGGGTACCGGTACTACCCGCGAGTACCGGTGGGGGTACCGGTACTGCGCCGCGGGATCAGGTAGGGACGCCAAGCCGAGCCCGGAGCATCAGGTAAGGAGGCCAGGCCTACCCCAGAGGCTCAGTTAGGGTGGCCAGGCCTAGCTTGGAACGCCCGTACGGACAGCAGGTGTGCCCCGGAGCAGCGGTAGGGGTACCGGTACTACCCCCGAGTACCGGTAGGGGTACCGGTACTGCGTCGCAGGATCAGGTAGGGACGCCACGCCGAGCCCGGAGGGTGAGGTAGGGCGGGCAGGCCTAGCCCCCGCGTGCCCGTAGGGACAGCGGATGTACCCCGGAGCAGCGGTAGGGGTACCGTTACTACCCCACAGCGTCAGGTAGAGATGCCAGGCCGAGCCCGCAGCATCAGGTACAGAGGCCAGGCCTACCCCAGGGGTTGAGGTAGGGAGGCGAGGCCTAGCTCGGAGCACCCGTACGGACAGCAGGAGTACCCTGGAGCAGCGGTACAGGTACCGGTACTACCCCGCAGCATCAGGTAGGGACGCCAGGCCGAGCCCGGAGCATCATGTTGGGAGGCCAGGCCCTACCCCAGGGGTTGAGGTAGGGAGGCGAGGCCTAGCTCGGAGCACCCGTACGGACAGCAGGTGTATCCTGGAGTAGCGGTAGGGGTACCGGTACTACCCCGCAGCGTCAGGTAGGGACTCGAGGCCTACCCCGAAGCATCAGGTAGGGAGGCCAGGCCTACCTCGCAGCATCAGTTAAGGAGGCCAGCCAGGCCTACCGCAGAGGCCCAGTTAGGTGGCCAGGCCTAGCCCAGAGCGCCCGTACGGACAGCAGGTGTACCCCAGAGCAGCGGTAGGGGTACCAGTACTACTCCGCAGCGTCAGGTAGGGACGCCAGGCCGAGCCCCAGAGCATCAGGTTGGGAGGCCAGGCCCTACCCCAGGGGTTGAGGTAGGGAGGCGAGGCCTAGCTCGGAGCACCCGTACGGACAGCAGGTGTATCCTGGAGCAGCGGTAGGGGTACCGGTACTACCCCGCAGCGTCAGGTAGGGACTCGAGGCCTACCCCGAAGCATCAGGTAGGGAGGCCAGGCCTACCTCGCAGCATCAGGTAGGGAGGCCAGGCCTACCTCGCAGCATCAGTTAAGGAGGCCAGGCCTACCGCAGAGGCCCAGTTAGGTGGCCAGGCCTAGCCCGGAGCGCCCGTACGGACAGCAGGCGTACCCCGGAGCAGCGGTAGGGGTACCGGTACTACCCCGCAGCGTCAGGTAGGGACTCGAGGCCTACCCCGAAGCATCAGATAGGGAGGCCAGGCCTACCTCGCAGCATCAGTTAAGGAGGCCAGGCCTACCGCAGAGGCCCAGTTAGGTGGCCAGGCCTAGCCCGGAGCGCCCGTACGGACAGCAGGCGTACCCCGGAGCAGCGGTAGGGGTACCAGTACTACTCCGCAGCGTCAGGTAGGGACGCCAGGCCGAGCCCCAGAGCATCAGGTTGGGAGGCCAGGCCCTACCCCAGGGGTTGAGGTAGGGAGGCGAGGCCTAGCTCGGAGCACCCGTACGGACAGCAGGTGTATCCTGGAGCAGCGGTAGGGGTACCGGTACTACCCCGCAGCGTCAGGTAGGGACTCGAGGCCTACCCCGAAGCATCAGGTAGGGAGGCCAGGCCTACCTCGCAGCATCAGTTAAGGAGGCCAGCCAAGCCTACCGCAGAGGCCCAGTTAGGTGGCCAGGCCTAGCCCAGAGCGCCCATACAGACAGCCGGCATACCCCAGAGCAGCGGTACGGGTACCGGTACTACCCCGCAGCGTTAGGTAGGGACGCCAGGCCTACCCCAGAGCATCAGGTTGGGAGGCCAGGCCCTACCTATGGGGTTGAGGTAGGGAGGCGAGGCCTAGCTCGGAGCACCCGTACGGACAGCAGGTGTATCCTGGAGCAACGGTAGGGGTACCGGTACTACCCCGCAGCGTCAGGTAGGGACGCCAGTCCGAGCCCGGAGCGTCAGGTAGGGAGGCCATGCCCTACCCATGGGGTTGCGGTAGGGAGGCGAGGCCTAGCTCAGAGCACCCGTAAGGACAGCAGGTGTATCCTGGAGCAGCGGTAGGGGTACCGGTACTACCCTGCAGCGTCAGGTAGGGACGCCAGGCCGAGCCCGGAGCGTCAGGTAGGGAGGCCAGGCCTGCTCTGGAGGGTCAGGTAGGGAGGCCAGGCCTGCCCTGGAGCGTCAGGTAGTGTGGCCAGGCCTAGCCCGGAGCGCCCGTACGGACAGCAGGCGTACCCCGGAGCAGCGGCAGGGGTACCGGTACTACCCTGCAGCGTCAGGTAGGGACGCCAGGCCGAGCCCGGAGCGTCAGGTAGGGAGGCCAGGCCTGCCCTGGACGGTCAGGTAGTGTGGCCAGGCCTAGCCCGGAGTGCCCGTACGGACAGCAGGCGTACCCCGGAGCAGCGGTAGGGGTACCGGTACTACCCCGCAGCGTCAGGTAGGGACTCGAGGCCTACCCCGAAGCATCAGATAGGGAGGCCAGGCCTACCTCGCAGCATCAGTTAAAGAGGCCAGGCCTACCGCAGAGGCCCAGTTAGGTGGCCAGGCCTAGCCCGGAGCGCCCGTATGGACAGCAGGCGTACCCCGGAGCAGCGGTAGGAGTACCGGTACTACCCTGCAGCGTCAGGTAGGGACGCCAGGCCGAGCCCGGAGCGTCCGGCTGGGAGGCCAGGCCCTACCCCAGGGGTTGAGGTAGGGAGGCGAGGCCTAGCTCGGAGCACCCGTAAGGACAGCAGGTGTATCCTGGAGCAGCGGTAGGGGTACCGGTACTACCCCGCAGCATCAGGTAGAGACGCCAGGCCGAGCCCGGAGCGTCAGGCAGGGAGGCCAGGCCTGCCCTGGAGGGTCAGGTAGTGTGGCCAGGCCTAGCCCGGAGTGCCCGTACGGACAGCAGGCGTACCCCGGAGCAGCGGTAGGGGTACCGGTACTACCCCGCAGCGTCAGGTAGGGACTCGAGGCCTACCCCGAAGCATCAGATAGGGAGGCCAGGCCTACCTCGCAGCATCAGTTAAGGAGGCCAGGCCTACCGCAGAGGCCCAGTTAGGTGGCCAGGCCTAGCCCGGAGCGCCCGTACGGACAGCAGGCGTACCCCGGAGCAGCGGTAGGGGTACCAGTACTACTCCGCAGCGTCAGGTAGGGACGCCAGGCCGAGCCCGGAGCATCAGGTTGGGAGGCCAGGCCCTACCCCAGGGGTTGAGGTAGGGAGGCGAGGCCTAGCTCGGAGCACCCGTACGGACAGCAGGTGTATCCTGGAGCAGCGGTAGGGGTACCGGTACTACCCCGCAGCGTCAGGTAGGGACGCCAGGCCTACCCCAGAGCATCAGGTTGGGAGGCCAGGCCCTACCTATGGGGTTGAGGTAGGGAGGCGAGGCCTAGCTCAGAGCACCCGTACGGACAGCAGGTGTATCCTGGAGCAGCAGTAGGGGTACCGGTACTACCCCGCAGCGTCAGGTACGGACTCGAGGCCTACCCCGAAGCATCAGATAGGGAGGCCAGGCCTACCTCGCAGCATCAGTTAAGGAGGCCAGCCAGGCCTACCGCAGAGGCCCAGTTAGGGTGGCCAGGCCTAGCCCGGAGCGCCCGTACGGACAGCAGGCGTACCCCGGAGCAGCGGTAGGGGTACCGGTACTACCCTGCAGCGTCAGGTAGGGACGCCAGGCCGAGCCCGGAGCGTCAGGTAGGGAGGCCAGGCCCTACGCCAGGGGTTGAGGTAGGGAGGCGAGGCCTAGCTCGGAGCACCCGTAAGGACAGCAGGTGTACCCCGGAGCAGCGGTAGGGGTACCGTTACTACCCCACAGCGTCAGGTAGGGATGCCAGGCCGAGCCCGCAGCATCAGGTACAGAGGCCAGGCCTACCCCGCAGCATCAGGTGGGGAGGCCAGGCCTACCCCAGGGGTTGAGGTAGGGAGGCGAGGCCTAGCTCGGAGCACCCGTACGGACAGCAGGAGTACCCTGGAGCAGCGGTAGGGGTACCGGTACTACCCCGCAGCGTCAGGTAGGGACGCCAGGCTGAGCCCGCAGTGTCAGATAGGGAAACCAGGCCTACCCCAGAGGCTCAGTTAGGGTGGCGAGACGTAGCCCGGAGGGCCCGTACGGGCAGCAGGCCTACCCCGGAGCAGCAGTAGGGGCACCGGTATTACCCCCGAGTATCGGGTAGGGGTCCTAGTTATACCCTGCAGGATCAGGTAGGGACGCCAGGCCTAGCCCGGAGGATGAGGTAGGGAGGGCGGGTCTTAACCCAGAGCGCTAGGAGGGACAGCCGGTGTACCCCGGAGTACCAGCAGGGGTACCGGTACTACCCCGGAGCGCAAAATAAGGGGTACCGGTACTACCCCGGAGCACCAAATAAGGGGTAGCGGTACTACCCCGCAGCGTCGGGTAGGGACGCCAGGCTGAGCCCGGAGCATCAGGTACAGAGGCCAGGCCTACCCCGGAGGGTCAGGTAAGGGAGGGCGGGTCTAGCCCCGGGCGCTAGGAGGGACAGCAGGTGCACCCCGGGGTACGAGTAGGGGTACCGGTTCCACCCCGGAGTACCAATGAGGGGCACCGGTACTACCCCGGAGCGTCAGGTAGGGATGCCAGGCCTACACTGGAGGATCAGGTAGGGAGGCCGGGTCTACCCTGGAGGGTCAGGTAGGCAGGCCAAGCCTAGCCCAGAGGGCCCGTACGGACAGCAGGCGTACCCCGGAGCAGCGGTAGGGGTACCGGTACTACCCTGTGGTGGTTTGACCCTGGCTAGATGCCAGGTGCCCACCAAAGCCGTTCTATCACTCCCCCTCCTCAGCTGGACAGGGGAGAGAAAATATAACAAAGAGCTTGTGGGTCGAGATAAGGACAGGAGAGATTGCTCACCAATTACCGTCATGGGCAAAACAGACTCAGCTTGGGGAAAATTAACTGCATTTATTACAAATCAACCAGAGGAGGATAATGAGAAATAAAACCAAATCTCAGAACACCTTCCCTCCACCCCTCCCTTCTTCCCGGGCACAACTTCACTCCCGGATTCTCTACCAACCCCCCCCAGCGGCACAGGGGGACAGGGAATGGGGGTTACGGTCAGTTCATCACACGTTATTTTCTGCCGCTTCATCCTCCTCAGGGGGAGGACTCATCACACTCTTCCCCTGCTCCAACGTGGGGTCCCACCCACGGGAGACAGTCCTCCACGAACTTCTCCAACGTGGGCCCTTCCCACGGGCTGCAGTTCTTCACGAACTGCTCCAGCATGGGTCCTTTCCACGGCGTGCAGTCCTTCAGGAGCACACTGCTCCAGCGCGGGTCCCCCACGGGGTCACAAGTCCTGCCAGAAAACCTGCTCCGTGGGCTCCTCTCCACAGATCCGCAGGTCCTGGCAGGAACCTGCTCCAGCGCGGGCTTCCCACGGGGTCACAGCCTCCTTCGGGAACCCACCTGCTCCGGCGTGGGGTCCTCCACGGGCTGCAGGTGGATATCTGCACCACCGTGGACCTCCATGGACTGCAGGGGGACAGCCTGCCTCACCATGGTCTTCACCACGGGCCGCAGGGGACTCTCTGCTCCGGCGCCTGGAGCATCTCCTCCCCCTCCTTCTTCACTGACCTTGGTGTCTGCAGGGTTGTTTCTCTTACATGTTCTCACTCCTCTCTCCGGCGGCCGCTTTCGTCTGTGTCAACTTTTTTTCTTCCCTTCTTAAAAATGTTATCACAGAGGCGTTACCACTATCGCTGATTGGCTCGGCCTTGGCCGGCGGCGGGTCCCTCTTAGAGCCGGCTGGTATTGGCTCTCTCTCTCGAACACAGGGGAAGCTTCCAGCAACTTCTTACAGAAGCCACCCCTGCAACCCCCCCCCACTACCAAAACCTTGCCACACAAAACCAATACATACCCCCGAGTACCGGTAGGGGTACCAGTACTGCGCCGCAGGATCAGGTAGGGACGCCACGCCGAGCCCGGAGGGTGAGGTAGGGCGGCCAGGCCTAGCCCCCGCGTGCCCGTAGGGACAGCGGATGTACCCCGGAATACCGGTAGGGGTACCGGTACCACCCTGCAGCATCGGGTAGGGACGCCAGGCCTAGCCTGGAGGCTGAGGTAGGGCGGCCAGGCCCAGCCCCCGCGTGCCCGTAGGGACAACGGATGTACCCCGGAGTACCGGTAGGGGTACCGGTACTGCCCCACAGGATCAGGTAGGGACGCCAGGCCTACGCCACAGCGTCAGGTAGGGTGGCCAGGCCTACCCTGGAGGGTCAGGTAGAGTGGACAGGCCTAGCCCGGAGCGCCCGTACGGACAGCAGGCGTACCCCGGAGCAGCGGTAGGGGCACCGGTATTACCCCCGAGTATCGGGTAGGGGTCCTAGTTATACCCTGCAGGATCAGGTAGGGACGCCAGGCCTAGCCCGGAGGGTGAGGTAGGGAGGGCGTGTCTTAACCCAGAGCGCTAGGAGGGACAGCCGGTGTACCCCGAAGTACCAGCAGGGGTACCGGTACTACCCCGGAGCGCAAAATAAGGGGTACCGGTACTACCCCGGAGCACCAAATAAGGGGTAGCGGTACTACCCCGCAGCGTCAGGTAGGGACTCGAGGCCTACCCCACAGCATCAGGTAAGGAGGCCAGGCCTACCGCAGAGGCCCAGTTAGGGTGGCCAGGCCTAGCCCGGAGCGCCCGTATGGACAGCAGGCGTACCCCGGAGCAGCGGTAGGGGTACCGGTACTACCCTGCAGCGTCAGGTAGGGACGCCAGGCCGAGCCCAAGGCGTCAGGTAGGGAGGGCAGGTCTACCTCGCAGCATCAGTTAAGGAGGCGAGGCCTACCGCAGAGACCCAGTTAGGTGGCCAAGCCTAGCCCGGAGCGCCCGTATGGAGAGCAGGCGTACCCCGGAGCAGCGGTAGGGGTACCGGTACTACCCCCGAGTACTGGTAGGGTACCAGTACTGCGCCGCAGGATCAGGTAGGGACGCCACGCCGAGCCCGGAGGGTGAGGTAGGGCGGCCAGGCCTAGCCCCCGCGTGCCCGTAGGGACAGCGGATGTACCCCGGAGCAGCGGTAGGGGTTCCGTTACTACCCCACAGCGTCAGGTAGGGATGCCAGGCCTAGCCCGGAGCGCCCGTACGGACAGCAGGCGTACCCCGGAGCAGCGGTAGGGGTACCGGTACTACCCTGCAGCGTCAGGTAGGGACGCCAGGCCGAGCCCGGAGCGTCCGGCTGGGAGGCCAGGCCCTACCCCAGGGGTTGAGGTAGGGAGGCGAGGCCTAGCTCGGAGCACCCGTAAGGACAGCAGGCGTACCCCGGAGCAGCGGTAGGGGTACCGGTACTACCCCGCAGCGTCAGGTAGGGACTCGAGGCCTACCCCGAAGCATCAGATAGGGAGGCCAGGCCTACCTCGCAGCATCAGTTAAGGAGGCCAGGCCTACCGCAGAGGCCCAGTTAGGTGGCCAGGCCTAGCCCGGAGCGCCCGTACGGACAGCAGGCGTGCCCCGGAGCAGCGGTAGGGGTACCGGTACTACCCCCGTGTACCGATGGGGGTACCGGTACCACCCTGCAGCGTCAGGTAGGGACGCCAGGCCTAGCCTGGAGGCTGAGGTAGGGCGGCCAGGCCCAGCCCCAGCGTGCCCGTAGGGACAACGGATGTACCCCGGAGTACCGGTAGGGGTACCGGTACTGCCCCACAGGATCAGGTAGGGACGCCAGGCCTACGCCGCAGCGTCAGGTAGGGTGGCCAGGCCTACCCTGGAGGGTCAGGTAGGGTGGCCAGGCCTAGCTCAGAGCACCCGTACGGACAGCAGGAGTACCCTGGAGCAGCGGCAGGGGTACCGGTACTACCCCGCAGCGTCAGGTAGGGACTCGAGGCCTACCCCGAAGCATCAGGTAGGGAGGCCAGGCCTACCTCGCAGCATCAGTTAAGGAGGCCAGGCCTACCGCAGAGGCCCAGTTAGGTGGCCAGGCCTAGCCCGGAGCGCCCGTACGGACAGCAGGCGTACCCCGGAGCAGCGGTAGGGGTACCAGTACTACTCCGCAGCGTCAGGTAGGGACGCCAGGCCGAGCCCCAGAGCATCAGGTTGGGAGGCCAGGCCCTACCCCAGGGGTTGAGGTAGGGAGGCGAGGCCTAGCTCGGAGCACCCGTACGGACAGCAGGTGTATCCTGGAGCAGCGGTAGGGGTACCGGTACTACCCCGCAGCGTCAGGTAGGGACTCGAGGCCTACCCCGAAGCATCAGGTAGGGAGCCCAGGCCTACCTCGCAGCATCAGGTAGGGAGGCCAGGCCTACCTCGCAGCATCAGTTAAGGAGGCCAGGCCTACCGCAGAGGCCCAGTTAGGTGGCCAGGCCTAGCCCGGAGCGCCCGTACGGACAGCAGGCGTACCCCGGAGCAGCGGTAGGGGTACCGGTACTACCCCGCAGCGTCAGGTAGGGACTCGAGGCCTACCCCGAAGCATCAGATAGGGAGGCCAGGCCTACCTCGCAGCATCAGTTAAGGAGGCCAGGCCTACCGCAGAGGCCCAGTTAGGTGGCCAGGCCTAGCCCGGAGCGCCCGTACGGACAGCAGGCGTACCCCGGAGCAGCGGTAGGGGTACCAGTACTACTCCGCAGCGTCAGGTAGGGACGCCAGGCCGAGCCCCAGAGCATCAGGTTGGGAGGCCAGGCCCTACCCCAGGGGTTGAGGTAGGGAGGCGAGGCCTAGCTCGGAGCACCCGTACGGACAGCAGGTGTATCCTGGAGCAGCGGTAGGGGTACCGGTACTACCCCGCAGCGTCAGGTAGGGACTCGAGGCCTACCCCGAAGCATCAGGTAGGGAGGCCAGGCCTACCTCGCAGCATCAGTTAAGGAGGCCAGCCAAGCCTACCGCAGAGGCCCAGTTAGGTGGCCAGGCCTAGCCCAGAGCGCCCATACAGACAGCCGGCATACCCCAGAGCAGCGGTACGGGTACCGGTACTACCCCGCAGCGTTAGGTAGGGACGCCAGGCCTACCCCAGAGCATCAGGTTGGGAGGCCAGGCCCTACCTATGGGGTTGAGGTAGGGAGGCGAGGCCTAGCTCGGAGCACCCGTACGGACAGCAGGTGTATCCTGGAGCAACGGTAGGGGTACCGGTACTACCCCGCAGCGTCAGGTAGGGACGCCAGTCCGAGCCCGGAGCGTCAGGTAGGGAGGCCATGCCCTACCCATGGGGTTGCGGTAGGGAGGCGAGGCCTAGCTCAGAGCACCCGTAAGGACAGCAGGTGTATCCTGGAGCAGCGGTAGGGGTACCGGTACTACCCTGCAGCGTCAGGTAGGGACGCCAGGCCGAGCCCGGAGCGTCAGGTAGGGAGGCCAGGCCTGCTCTGGAGGGTCAGGTAGGGAGGCCAGGCCTGCCCTGGAGCGTCAGGTAGTGTGGCCAGGCCTAGCCCGGAGCGCCCGTACGGACAGCAGGCGTACCCCGGAGCAGCGGCAGGGGTACCGGTACTACCCTGCAGCGTCAGGTAGGGACGCCAGTCCGAGCCCGGAGCGTCAGGTAGGGAGGCCAGGCCTGCCCTGCAGGGTCAGGTAGTGTGGCCAGGCCTAGCCCGGAGGGTGAGGTAGGGAGGGCGGGTCTTAACCCAGAGCGCTAGGAGGGACAGCCGGTGTACCCCGGAGTACCAGCAGGGGTACCGGTACTACCCCGGAGCGCAAAATAAGGGGTACCGGTACTACCCCGGAGCACCAAATAAGGGGTAGCGGTACTACCCCGCAGCGTCGGGTAGGGACGCCAGACCGAGCCCGGAGCATCAGGTACAGAGGCCAGGCCTACCCCGGAGGGTCAGGTAAGGGAGGGCGGGTCTAGCCCCGGGCGCTAGGAGGGACAGCAGGTGCACCCCGGGGTACGAGTAGGGGTACCGGTTCCACCCCGGAGTACCAATGAGGGGCACCGGTACTACCCCGGAGCGTCAGGTAAAGATGCCAGGCCTACCCTGGAGGATCAGGTAGGGAGGCCGGGTCTACCCTGGAGGGTCAGGTAGGCAGGCCAAGCCTAGCCCAGAGGGCCCGTACGGACAGCAGGCGTACCCCGGAGCAGCGGTAGGGGTACCGGTACTACCCCCGAGTACCGGTAGGGGTACCGGTACTGCGCCGCAGGATCAGGTAGGGACGCCACGCCGAGCCCGGAGGGTGAGGTAGGGCGGCCAGGCCTAGCCCCCGCGTGCCCGTAGGGACAACGAATGTACCCCGGAGTACCGGTAGGGGTACCGGTACTGCCCCACAGGATCAGGTAGGGACGCCAGGCCTACGCCGCAGCGTCAGGTAGGGTGGCCAGGCCTACCCTGGAGGGTCAGGTAGGGTGGCCAGGCCTAGCTCAGAGCACCCGTACGGACAGCAGGAGTACCCTGGAGCAGCGGCAGGGGTACCGGTACTACCCCGCAGCGTCAGGTAGGGACGCCAAGCCGAGCCAGGAGCATCAGGTAACGAGGCCAGGCCTACCCCAGAGGCTCAGTTAGGGTGGCAAGGCCTAGCTTGGAACGCCCGTACGGACAGCAGGTGTGCCCCGGAGCAGCGGTAGGGGTACCGGTGCTACCCCCGAGTACCGGTAGGGGTACTGGTACTGCGCCGCAGGATCAGGTAGGGACGCCACGCCGAGCCCGGAGGGTGAGGTAGGGCAGGCAGGCCTAGCCCCCGCGTGCCCGTAGGGACAGCAGGCGTACCCCGGAGCAGCGGTAGGGTTACCGGTACTACCCGGCAGCGTCGGGTAGGGACGCCAGGCCGAGCCCGCAGCATCAGGTAGGGAGGCCAAGGCCTACCCCAGGGGTTGAGGTAGGGTGGCCAGGCCTAGGTTGGAGCACCCGTACGGACAGCAGGTGTACCCTGCAGCAGCGGCAGGGGTACCGGTACTACCCCGCAGTGTCAGGTAGGGACGCCAAGTCGAGCCCGGAGCATCAGGTAAGGAGGCCAGACCTACCCCAGAGGCTCAGTTAGGGTGGCCAGGCCTAGCTCGGAACGCCCGTATGGGACAGCAGGCGTACCCCGGAGCAGCGGTAGGGGTACCGGTACTACCCGCGAGTACCGGTGGGGGTACCGGTACTGCGCCGCGGGATCAGGTAGGGACGCCAAGCCGAGCCCGGAGCATCAGGTAAGGAGGCCAGGCCTACCCCAGAGGCTCAGTTAGGGTGGCCAGGCCTAGCTTGGAACGCCCGTACGGACAGCAGGTGTGCCCCGGAGCAGCGGTAGGGGTACCGGTACTACCCCCGAGTACCGGTAGGGGTACCGGTACTGCGCCGCAGGATCAGGTAGGGACGCCACGCCGAGCCCGGAGGGTGAGGTAGGGCGGGCAGGCCTAGCCCCCGCGTGCCCGTACGGACAGCGGATGTACCCCGGAGCAGCGGTAGGGGTACCGTTACTACCCCACAGCGTCAGGTAGAGATGCCAGGCCGAGCCCGCAGCATCAGGTACAGAGGCCAGGCCTACCCCAGGGGTTGAGGTAGGGAGGCGAGGCCTAGCTCGGAGCACCCGTACGGACAGCAGGAGTACCCTGGAGCAGCGGTACAGGTACCGGTACTACCCCGCAGCATCAGGTAGGGACGCCAGGCCGAGCCCGGAGCATCAGGTTGGGAGGCCAGGCCCTACCCCAGGGGTTGAGGTAGGGAGGCGAGGCCTAGCTCGGAGCACCCGTACGGACAGCAGGTGTATCCTGGAGCAGCGGTAGGGGTACCGGTACTACCCCGCAGCGTCAGGTAGGGACTCGAGGCCTACCCCGAAGCATCAGGTAGGGAGGCCAGGCCTACCTCGCAGCATCAGTTAAGGAGGCCAGCCAGGCCTACCGCAGAGGCCCAGTTAGGTGGCCAGGCCTAGCCCAGAGCGCCCGTACGGACAGCAGGTGTACCCCAGAGCAGCGGTACGGGTACCGGTACTACCCCGCAGCGTCAGGTAGGGACGCCAGGCCTACCCCAGAGCATCAGGTTGGGAGGCCAGGCCCTACCCCAGGGGTTGAGGTAGAGAGGCGAGGCCTAGCTCGGAGCACCCGTACGGACAGCAGGTGTATCCTGGAGCAGCGGTAGGGGTACCGGTACTACCCCGCAGCATCAGGTAGGGACTCGAGGCCTACCCCGAAGCATCAGGTAGGGAGGCCAGGCCTACCTCGCAGCATCAGTTAAGGAGGCCAGCCAGGCCTACCGCAGAGGCCCAGTTAGGTGGCCAGGCCTAGCCCGGAGCGCCCGTACGGACAGCAGGCGTACCCCGGAGCAGCGGTAGGGGTACCAGTACTACTCCGCAGCGTCAGGTAGGGACGCCAGGCCGAGCCCCAGAGCATCAGGTTGGGAGGCCAGGCCCTACCCCAGGGGTTGAGGTAGGGAGGCGAGGCCTAGCTCGGAGCACCCGTACGGACAGCAGGTGTATCCTGGAGCAGCGGTAGGGGTACCGGTACTACCCCGCAGCGTCAGGTAGGGACTCGAGGCCTACCCCGAAGCATCAGGTAGGGAGCCCAGGCCTACCTCGCAGCATCAGGTAGGGAGGCCAGGCCTACCTCGCAGCATCAGTTAAGGAGGCCAGGCCTACCGCAGAGGCCCAGTTAGGTGGCCAGGCCTAGCCCGGAGCGCCCGTACGGACAGCAGGCGTACCCCGGAGCAGCGGTAGGGGTACCGGTACTACCCCGCAGCGTCAGGTAGGGACTCGAGGCCTACCCCGAAGCATCAGATAGGGAGGCCAGGCCTACCTCGCAGCATCAGTTAAGGAGGCCAGGCCTACCGCAGAGGCCCAGTTAGGTGGCCAGGCCTAGCCCGGAGCGCCCGTACGGACAGCAGGCGTACCCCGGAGCAGCGGTAGGGGTACCAGTACTACTCCGCAGCGTCAGGTAGGGACGCCAGGCCGAGCCCCAGAGCATCAGGTTGGGAGGCCAGGCCCTACCCCAGGGGTTGAGGTAGGGAGGCGAGGCCTAGCTCGGAGCACCCGTACGGACAGCAGGTGTATCCTGGAGCAGCGGTAGGGGTACCGGTACTACCCCGCAGCGTCAGGTAGGGACTCGAGGCCTACCCCGAAGCATCAGGTAGGGAGGCCAGGCCTACCTCGCAGCATCAGTTAAGGAGGCCAGCCAAGCCTACCGCAGAGGCCCAGTTAGGTGGCCAGGCCTAGCCCAGAGCGCCCATACAGACAGCCGGCATACCCCAGAGCAGCGGTACGGGTACCGGTACTACCCCGCAGCGTTAGGTAGGGACGCCAGGCCTACCCCAGAGCATCAGGTTGGGAGGCCAGGCCCTACCTATGGGGTTGAGGTAGGGAGGCGAGGCCTAGCTCGGAGCACCCGTACGGACAGCAGGTGTATCCTGGAGCAACGGTAGGGGTACCGGTACTACCCCGCAGCGTCAGGTAGGGACGCCAGTCCGAGCCCGGAGCGTCAGGTAGGGAGGCCATGCCCTACCCATGGGGTTGCGGTAGGGAGGCGAGGCCTAGCTCAGAGCACCCGTAAGGACAGCAGGTGTATCCTGGAGCAGCGGTAGGGGTACCGGTACTACCCTGCAGCGTCAGGTAGGGACGCCAGGCCGAGCCCGGAGCGTCAGGTAGGGAGGCCAGGCCTGCTCTGGAGGGTCAGGTAGGGAGGCCAGGCCTGCCCTGGAGCGTCAGGTAGTGTGGCCAGGCCTAGCCCGGAGCGCCCGTACGGACAGCAGGCGTACCCCGGAGCAGCGGCAGGGGTACCGGTACTACCCTGCAGCGTCAGGTAGGGACGCCAGTCCGAGCCCGGAGCGTCAGGTAGGGAGGCCAGGCCTGCCCTGCAGGGTCAGGTAGTGTGGCCAGGCCTAGCCCGGAGGGTGAGGTAGGGAGGGCGGGTCTTAACCCAGAGCGCTAGGAGGGACAGCCGGTGTACCCCGGAGTACCAGCAGGGGTACCGGTACTACCCCGGAGCGCAAAATAAGGGGTACCGGTACTACCCCGGAGCACCAAATAAGGGGTAGCGGTACTACCCCGCAGCGTCGGGTAGGGACGCCAGACCGAGCCCGGAGCATCAGGTACAGAGGCCAGGCCTACCCCGGAGGGTCAGGTAAGGGAGGGCGGGTCTAGCCCCGGGCGCTAGGAGGGACAGCAGGTGCACCCCGGGGTACGAGTAGGGGTACCGGTTCCACCCCGGAGTACCAATGAGGGGCACCGGTACTACCCCGGAGCGTCAGGTAGGGATGCCAGGCCTACCCTGGAGGATCAGGTAGGGAGGCCGGGTCTACCCTGGAGGGTCAGGTAGGCAGGCCAAGCCTAGCCCAGAGGGCCCGTACGGACAGCAGGCGTACCCCGGAGCAGCGGTAGGGGTACCGGTACTACCCCCGAGTACCGGTAGGGGTACCGGTACTGCGCCGCAGGATCAGGTAGGGACGCCACGCCGAGCCCGGAGGGTGAGGTAGGGCGGCCAGGCCTAGCCCCCGCGTGCCCGTAGGGACAACGAATGTACCCCGGAGTACCGGTAGGGGTACCGGTACTGCCCCACAGGATCAGGTAGGGACGCCAGGCCTACGCCGCAGCGTCAGGTAGGGTGGCCAGGCCTACCCTGGAGGGTCAGGTAGGGTGGCCAGGCCTAGCTCAGAGCACCCGTACGGACAGCAGGAGTACCCTGGAGCAGCGGCAGGGGTACCGGTACTACCCCGCAGCGTCAGGTAGGGACGCCAAGCCGAGCCAGGAGCATCAGGTAACGAGGCCAGGCCTACCCCAGAGGCTCAGTTAGGGTGGCAAGGCCTAGCTTGGAACGCCCGTACGGACAGCAGGTGTGCCCCGGAGCAGCGGTAGGGGTACCGGTGCTACCCCCGAGTACCGGTAGGGGTACTGGTACTGCGCCGCAGGATCAGGTAGGGACGCCACGCCGAGCCCGGAGGGTGAGGTAGGGCAGGCAGGCCTAGCCCCCGCGTGCCCGTAGGGACAGCAGGCGTACCCCGGAGCAGCGGTAGGGTTACCGGTACTACCCGGCAGCGTCGGGTAGGGACGCCAGGCCGAGCCCGCAGCATCAGGTAGGGAGGCCAAGGCCTACCCCAGGGGTTGAGGTAGGGTGGCCAGGCCTAGGTTGGAGCACCCGTACGGACAGCAGGTGTACCCTGCAGCAGCGGCAGGGGTACCGGTACTACCCCGCAGTGTCAGGTAGGGACGCCAAGTCGAGCCCGGAGCATCAGGTAAGGAGGCCAGACCTACCCCAGAGGCTCAGTTAGGGTGGCCAGGCCTAGCTCGGAACGCCCGTATGGGACAGCAGGCGT
The DNA here is from genome assembly GCA_037953605.1 of Necrosyrtes monachus. Lineage (NCBI taxonomy): Eukaryota > Metazoa > Chordata > Aves > Accipitriformes > Accipitridae > Necrosyrtes > Necrosyrtes monachus. The sequence goes on along the minus strand of JAZGTQ010000346.1, from coordinate 84,970 downwards.
ACCCCGGAGCAGCGGTAGGGGTACCGGTACTACCCGCGAGTACCGGTGGGGGTACCGGTACTGCGCCGCGGGATCAGGTAGGGACGCCAAGCCGAGCCCGGAGCATCAGGTAAGGAGGCCAGGCCTACCCCAGAGGCTCAGTTAGGGTGGCCAGGCCTAGCTTGGAACGCCCGTACGGACAGCAGGTGTGCCCCGGAGCAGCGGTAGGGGTACCGGTACTACCCCCGAGTACCGGTAGGGGTACCGGTACTGCGCCGCAGGATCAGGTAGGGACGCCACGCCGAGCCCGGAGGGTGAGGTAGGGCGGGCAGGCCTAGCCCCCGCGTGCCCGTACGGACAGCGGATGTACCCCGGAGCAGCGGTAGGGGTACCGTTACTACCCCACAGCGTCAGGTAGAGATGCCAGGCCGAGCCCGCAGCATCAGGTACAGAGGCCAGGCCTACCCCAGGGGTTGAGGTAGGGAGGCGAGGCCTAGCTCGGAGCACCCGTACGGACAGCAGGAGTACCCTGGAGCAGCGGTACAGGTACCGGTACTACCCCGCAGCATCAGGTAGGGACGCCAGGCCGAGCCCGGAGCATCAGGTTGGGAGGCCAGGCCCTACCCCAGGGGTTGAGGTAGGGAGGCGAGGCCTAGCTCGGAGCACCCGTACGGACAGCAGGTGTATCCTGGAGCAGCGGTAGGGGTACCGGTACTACCCCGCAGCGTCAGGTAGGGACTCGAGGCCTACCCCGAAGCATCAGGTAGGGAGGCCAGGCCTACCTCGCAGCATCAGTTAAGGAGGCCAGCCAGGCCTACCGCAGAGGCCCAGTTAGGTGGCCAGGCCTAGCCCAGAGCGCCCGTACGGACAGCAGGTGTACCCCAGAGCAGCGGTACGGGTACCGGTACTACCCCGCAGCGTCAGGTAGGGACGCCAGGCCTACCCCAGAGCATCAGGTTGGGAGGCCAGGCCCTACCCCAGGGGTTGAGGTAGAGAGGCGAGGCCTAGCTCGGAGCACCCGTACGGACAGCAGGTGTATCCTGGAGCAGCGGTAGGGGTACCGGTACTACCCCGCAGCATCAGGTAGGGACTCGAGGCCTACCCCGAAGCATCAGGTAGGGAGGCCAGGCCTACCTCGCAGCATCAGTTAAGGAGGCCAGCCAGGCCTACCGCAGAGGCCCAGTTAGGTGGCCAGGCCTAGCCCGGAGCGCCCGTACGGACAGCAGGTGTACCCCAGAGCAGCGGTACGGGTACCGGTACTACCCCGCAGCGTCAGGTAGGGACGCCAGGCCTACCACAGAGCATCAGGTTGGGAGGCCAGGCCCTACCCCAGGGGTTGAGGTAGGGAGGCGAGGCCTAGCTCGGAGCACCCGTACGGACAGCAGGTGTATCCTGGAGCAGCGGTAGGGGTACCGGTACTACCCCGCAGCATCAGGTAGGGACTCGAGGCCTACCCCGAAGCATCAGGTAGGGAGGCCAGGCCTACCTCGCAGCATCAGTTAAGGAGGCCAGCCAGGCCTACCGCAGAGGCCCAGTTAGGTGGCCAGGCCTAGCCCAGAGCGCCCGTACGGACAGCCGGCGTACCCCAGAGCAGCGGTACAGGTACCGGTACTACCCCGCAGTGTCAGGTAGGGAGGCCAGACCTACCCCGCGGCATCAGGTAGGGAAACCAGGCCTACCCCAGAGGCTCAGTTAGGGTGGCGAGACGTAGCCCGGAGGGCCCGTACGGGCAGCAGGCCTACCCCGGAGCAGCGGTAGGGGCACCGGTATTACCCCCGAGTATCGGGTAGGGGTCCTAGTTATACCCTGCAGGATCAGGTAGGGACGCCAGGCCTAGCCCGGAGGGTGAGGTAGGGAGGGCGGGTCTTAACCCAGAGCGCTAGGAGGGACAGCCGGTGTACCCCGGAGTACCAGCAGGGGTACCGGTACTACCCCGGAGCGCAAAATAAGGGGTACCGGTACTACCCCGGAGCACCAAATAAGGGGTAGAGGTACTACCCCGCAGCGTCGGGTAGCGACGCCAGACCGAGCCCGGAGCATCAGGTACAGAGGCCAGGCCTACCCCGGAGGGTCAGGTAAGGGAGGGCGGGTCTAGCCCCGGGCGCTAGGAGGGACAGCAGGTGCACCCCGGGGTACGAGTAGGGGTACCGGTTCCACCCCGGAGTACCAATGAGGGGCACCGGTACTACCCCGGAGCGTCAGGTAGGGATGCCAGGCCTACCCTGGAGGATCAGGTAGGGAGGCCGGGTCTACCCTGGAGGGTCAGGTAGGCAGGCCAAGCCTAGCCCAGAGGGCCCGTACGGACAGCAGGCGTACCCCGGAGCAGCGGTAGGGGTACCGGTACTACCCCCGAGTACCGGTAGGGGTACCGGTACTGCGCCGCAGGATCAGGTAGGGACGCCACGCCGAGCCCGGAGGGTGAGGTAGGGCGGCCAGGCCTAGCCCCCGCGTGCCCGTAGGGACAGCGGATGTACCCCGGAGTACCGGTAGGGGTACCGGTACTACCCCGCAGCATCGGGTAGGGACGCCAGGCCGAGCCCGGAGCATCAGGTAGGGAGGCCAAGGCCTACCCCAGGGGTTGAGGTAGGGAGGTGAGGCCTAGGTTGGAGCACCCGTACGGACAGCAGGTGTACCCCGGAGCAGCGGCAGGGGTACCGGTACTACCCCGCAGCGTCAGGTAGGGACTCGAGGCCTACCCCGAAGAATCAGGTAGGGAGGCCAGGCCTACTGCAGAGGCCCAGTTAGGGTGGCCAGGCCTAGCCCGGAGCGCCCGTACGGACAGCAGGCGTGCCCCGGAGCAGCGGTAGGGGTACCGGTACTACCCCCGTGTACCGATGGGGGTACCGGTACCACCCTGCAGCGTCAGGTAGGGACGCCAGGCCTAGCCTGGAGGCTGAGGTAGGGCGGCCAGGCCCAGCCCCCGCGTGCCCGTAGGGACAACGGATGTACCCCGGAGTACCGGTAGGGGTACCGGTACTGCCCCACAGGATCAGGTAGGGACGCCAGGCCTACGCCGCAGCGTCAGGTAGGGTGGCCAGGCCTACCCTGGAGGGTCAGGTAGGGTGGCCAGGCCTAGCTCAGAGCACCCGTACGGACAGCAGGAGTACCCTGGAGCAGCGGCAGGGGTACCGGTACTACCCCGCAGCGTCAGGTAGGGACTCGAGGCCTACCCCGAAGCATCAGATAGGGAGGCCAGGCCTACCTCGCAGCATCAGTTAAGGAGGCCAGGCCTACCGCAGAGGCCCAGTTAGGTGGCCAGGCCTAGCCCGGAGCGCCCGTACGGACAGCAGGCGTACCCCGGAGCAGCGGTAGGGGTACCAGTACTACTCCGCAGCGTCAGGTAGGGACGCCAGGCCGAGCCCGGAGCATCTGATAGGGAGGCCAGGCCTACCTTGCAGCATCAGTTAAGGAGGCCAGCCAGGCCTACCGCAGAGGCCCAGTTAGGGTGGCCAGGCCTAGCCCGGAGCGCCCGTACGGACAGCAGGCGTACCCCGGAGCAGCGGTAGGGTTACTGGTACTACCCTGCAGCGTCAGGTAGGGACGCCAGGCCGAGCCCGGAGCGTCAGGTAGGGAGGCCATGCCCTACCCATGGGGTTGCGGTAGGGAGGCGAGGCCTATCTCGGAGCACCCGTAAGGACAGCAGGTGTATCCTGGAGCAGCGGTAGGGGTAACGGTACTACCCTGCAGCGTCAGGTAGGGACGCCAGGCCGAGCCCGGAGCGTCAGGTAGGGAGGCCAGGCCTGCTCTGGAGGGTCAGGTAGGGAGGCCAGGCCTGCCCTGGAGCGTCAGGTAGGGTGGCCAGGCCTAGCCCGGAGCGCCCGTACAGACAGCAGGCGTACCCCGGAGCAGCGGTAAGGGTACCGGTACTACCCCGCAGCGTCAGGTAGGGACTCGAGGCCTACCCTGAAAAATCAGGTAGGGAGGCCAGGTCTACCTCGCAGCATCAGTTAAGGAGGCGAGGCCTACCGCAGAGACCCAGTTAGGTGGCCAAGCCTAGCCCGGAGCGCCCGTATGGAGAGCAGGCGTACCCCGGAGCAGCGGTAGGGGTACCGGTACTACCCCCGAGTACCGGTAGGGTAACAGTACTGCGCCGCAGGATCAGGTAGGGACGCCACGCCGAGCCCGGAGGGTGTGGTAGGGCGGCCAGGCCTAGCCCCCGCGTGCCCGTAGGGACAGCGGATGTACCCCGGAGCAGCGGTAGGGGTTCCGTTGCTACCCCACAGCGTCAGGTAGGGATGCCAAGCCTAGCCCGGAGCGCCCGTACGGACAGCAGGCGTACCCCGGAGCAGCGGTAGGGGTACCGGTACTACCCTGCAGCGTCAGGTAGGGACGCCAGGCCGAGCCCGGAGCGTCCGGCTGGGAGGCCAGGCCCTACCCCAGGGGTTGAGGTAGGGAGGCGAGGCCTAGCTCGGAGCACCCGTACGGACAGCAGGTGTATCCTGGAGCAGCGGTAGGGGTACCGGTACTACCCCGCAGCGTCAGGTAGGGACGCCAGGCCGAGCCCGGAGCGTCAGGTAGGGAGGCCAGGCCCTACCCATGGGGTTGCGGTAGGGAGGTGAGGCCTAGCTCGGAGCACCCGTAAGGACAGCAGGTGTATCCTGGAGCAGCAGTAGGGGTACCGGTACTACCCTGCAGCGTCAGGTAGGGACGCCAGGCCGAGCCCGGAGCATCAGGTAGGGAGGCCAGGCCTGCCCTGGACGGTCAGGTAGGGTGGCCAGGCCTAGCCCGGAGCGCCCGTACGGACAGCAGGCGTACCCAGGAGCAGCGGTAGGGGTACCGGTACTACCCCGCAGCGTCAGGTAGGGACTCGAGGCCTACCCCGAAGCATCAGATAGGGAGGCCAGGCCTACCTCGCAGCATCAGTTAAGGAGGCCAGGCCTACCGCAGAGGCCCAGTTAGGTGGCCAGGCCTAGCCCGGAGCGCCCGTACGGACAGCAGGTGTACCCCAGAGCAGCGGTACGGGTACCGGTACTACCCCGCAGCGTCAGGTAGGGACGCCAGGCCTACCCCAGAGCATCAGGTTGGGAGGCCAGGCCCTACCCCAGGGGTTGAGGTAGGGAGGCGAGGCCTAGCTCGGAGCACCCGTACGGACAGCAGGTGTATCCTGGAGCAGCGATAGGGGTACCGGTACTACCCCGCAGCGTCAGGTAGGGACTCGAGGCCTACCCCGAAGCATCAGGTAGGGAGGCCAGGCCTACCTCGCAGCATCAGTTAAGGAGGCCAGCCAGGCCTACCGCAGAGGCCCAGTTAGGTGGCCAGGCCTAGCCCAGAGCGCCCGTACGGACAGCCGGCGTACCCCAGAGCAGCGGTACAGGTACCGGTACTACCCCGCAGTACCAGGTAGGGAGGCCAGACCTACCCCGCGGCATCAGGTAGGGAAACCAGGCCTACCCCAGAGGCTCAGTTAGGGTGGCGAGACGTAGCCCGGAGGGCCCGTACGGGCAGCAGGCCTACCCCGGAGCAGCAGTAGGGGCACCGGTATTACCCCCGAGTATCGGGTAGGGGTCCTAGTTATACCCTGCAGGATCAGGTAGGGACGCCAGGCCTAGCCCGGAGGATGAGGTAGGGAGGGCGGGTCTTAACCTAGAGCGCTAGGAGGGACAGCCGGTGTACCCCGGAGTACCAGCAGGGGTACCGGTACTACCCCGGAGCGCAAAATAAGGGGTACCGGTACTACCCCGGAGCACCAAATAAGGGGTAGCGGTACTACCCCGCAGCGTTGGGTAGGGACGCCAGGCTGAGCCCGGAGCATCAGGTACAGAGGCCAGGCCCTACCCATGGGGTTGCGGTAGGGAGGTGAGGCCTAGCTCGGAGCACCCGTAAGGACAGCAGGTGTATCCTGGAGCAGCGGTAGGGGTACCGGTACTACCCTGCAGCGTCAGGTAGGGACGCCAGGCCGAGCCCAGAGCGTCAGGTAGGGAGGCCATGCCCTACCCATGGGGTTGAGGTAGGGAGGCGAGGCCTAGCTCGGAGCACCCGTAAGGACAGCAGGTGTATCCTGGAGCAGCGGTAGGGGTACCGGTACTACCCCGCAGCGTCAGGTAGGGACGCCAGGCCGAGCCCGGAGCTTCAGGTAGGGAGGCCAGGCCTGCTCTGGAGGGTCAGGTAGGGACGCCAGGCCGAGCCCGGAGCTTCAGGTAGGGAGGCCAGGCCTGCTCTGGAGGGTCAGGTAGGGAGGCCAGGCCTGCCCTGGAGCGTCAGGTAGGGTGGCCAGGCCTAGCCCGGAGCGCCCGTACAGACAGCAGGCGTACCCCGGAGCAGCGGTAGGGGTACCGGTACTACCCTGCAGCGGCAGGTAGGGACGCCAGGCCGAGCCCGGAGCGTCAGGTAGGGAGGCCAGGCCCTACCCCAGGGGTTGAGGTAGGGAGGCCAGGCCTAGCTCAGAGCACCCGTAAGGACAGCAGGTGTATCCTGGAGCAGCGGTAAGGGTACCGGTACTACCCTGCAGCGTCAGGTAGGGACGCCAGGCCGAGCCCGGAGCATCAGGTAGGGAGGCCAGGCCTACCGCAGAGGCCCAGATAGGGTGCCCAGGCCTAGCCCGGAGCACCCGTACGGACAGCAGGCGTACCCCGGAGCAGCGGTAGGGGTACCGGTACTACCCCGCAGCGTCAGGTAGGGACTCGAGGCCTACCCCGAAGCATCAGGTAGGGAGGCCAGGCCTACCTCGCAGCATCAGGTAGGGAGGCCAGGCCTACCTCGCAGCATCAGTTAAGGAGGCCAGGCCTACCGCAGAGGCCCAGTTAGGTGGCCAGGCCTAGCCCGGAGCGCCCTTACGGACAGCAGGCGTACCCCGGAGCAGCGGTAGGGGTACCGGTACTACCCCGCAGCGTCAGGTAGGGACTCGAGGCCTACCCCGAAGCATCAGGTAGGGAGGCCAGGCCTACCGCAGAGGCCCAGTTAGGGTGGCCAGGCCTAGCCCGGAGCACCCGTACGGACAGCAGGCGTACCCCGGAGCAGTGGTAGGGGTACCGGTACTACCCCGCAGCGTCAGGTAGGGACTTGAGGCCTACCCCGAAGCATCAGATAGGGAGGCCAGGCCTACCTCGCAGCATCAGTTAAGGAGGCCAGGCCTACCGCAGAGGCCCAGTTAGGTGGCCAGGCCTAGCCCGGAGCGCCCGTAAGGACAACGGATGTACCCCGGAGTACCGGTAGGGGTACCGGTACTGCCCCACAGGATCAGGTAGGGATGCCAGGCCGAGCCCGCAGCATCAGGTACAGAGGCCAGGCCTACCCCGCAGCATCAGGTGGGGAGGCCAGGCCTACCCCAGGGGTTGAGGTAGGGAGGCGAGGCCTAGCTCGGAGCACCCGTACGGACAGCAGGAGTACCCTGGAGCAGCGGTAGGGGTACCGGTACTACCCCGCAGCGTCAGGTAGGGACGCCAGGCTGAGCCCGCAGTGTCAGATAGGGAAACCAGGCCTACCCCAGAGGCTCAGTTAGGGTGGCGAGACGTAGCCCGGAGGGCCCGTACGGGCAGCAGGCCTACCCCGGAGCAGCAGTAGGGGCACCGGTATTACCCCCGAGTATCGGGTAGGGGTCCTAGTTATACCCTGCAGGATCAGGTAGGGACGCCAGGCCTAGCCCGGAGGATGAGGTAGGGAGGGCGGGTCTTAACCCAGAGCGCTAGGAGGGACAGCCGGTGTACCCCGGAGTACCAGCAGGGGTACCGGTACTACCCCGGAGCGCAAAATAAGGGGTACCGGTACTACCCCGGAGCACCAAATAAGGGGTAGCGGTACTACCCCGCAGCGTCGGGTAGGGACGCCAGGCTGAGCCCGGAGCATCAGGTACAGAGGCCAGGCCCTACCCATGGGGTTGCGGTAGGGAGGTGAGGCCTAGCTCGGAGCACCCGTAAGGACAGCAGGTGTATCCTGGAGCAGCGGTAGGGGTACCGGTACTACCCTGCAGCGTCAGGTAGGGACGCCAGGCCGAGCCCAGAGCGTCAGGTAGGGAGGCCATGCCCTACCCATGGGGTTGAGGTAGGGAGGCGAGGCCTAGCTCGGAGCACCCGTAAGGACAGCAGGTGTATCCTGGAGCAGCGGTAGGGGTACCGGTACTACCCCGCAGCGTCAGGTAGGGACGCCAGGCCGAGCCCGGAGCTTCAGGTAGGGAGGCCAGGCCTGCTCTGGAGGGTCAGGTAGGGAGGCCAGGCCTGCCCTGGAGCGTCAGGTAGGGTGGCCAGGCCTAGCCCGGAGCGCCCGTACGGACAGCAGGCGTACCCCGGAGTAGCGGTAGGGGTACCGGTACTACCCTGCAGCGGCAGGTAGGGACGCCAGGCCGAGCCCGGAGCGTCAGGTAGGGAGGCCAGGCCCTACCCCAGGGGTTGAGGTAGGGAGGCCAGGCCTAGCTCAGAGCACCCGTAAGGACAGCAGGTGTATCCTGGAGCAGCGGTAAGGGTACCGGTACTACCCTGCAGCGTCAGGTAGGGACGCCAGGCCGAGCCCGGAGCATCAGGTAGGGAGGCCACGCCTACCGCAGAGGCCCAGATAGGGTGCCCAGGCCTAGCCCGGAGCACCCGTACGGACAGCAGGCGTACCCCGGAGCAGCGGTAGGGGTACCGGTACTACCCCGCAGCGTCAGGTAGGGACTCGAGGCCTACCCCGAAGCATCAGGTAGGGAGGCCAGGCCTACCTCGCAGCATCAGGTAGGGAGGCCAGGCCTACCTCGCAGCATCAGTTAAGGAGGCCAGGCCTACCGCAGAGGCCCAGTTAGGTGGCCAGGCCTAGCCCGGAGCGCCCGTACGGACAGCAGGCGTACCCCGGAGCAGCGGTAGGGGTACCGGTACTACCCCGCAGCGTCAGGTAGGGACTCGAGGCCTACCCCGAAGCATCAGATAGGGAGGCCAGGCCTACCTCGCAGCATCAGTTAAGGAGGCCAGGCCTACCGCAGAGGCCCAGTTAGGTGGCCAGGCCTAGCCCAGAGCGCCCGTACGGACAGCAGGCGTACCCCGGAGCAGCGGTAGGGTTACTGGTACTACCCTGCAGCGTCAGGTAGGGACGCCAGGCCGAGCCCGGAGCGTCAGGTAGGGAGGCCAGGCCCTACCCATGGGGTTGCGGTAGGGAGGCGAGGCCTAGCTCGGAGCACCCGTAAGGACAGCAGGTGTATCCTGGAGCAGCGGTAGGGGTAACGGTACTACCCTGCAGCGTCAGGTAGGGACGCCAGGCCGAGCCCGGAGCGTCAGGTAGGGAGGCCAGGCCTGCTCTGGAGGGTCAGGTAGGGAGGCCAGGCCTGCCCTGGAGCGTCAGGTAGGGTGGCCAGGCCTAGCCCAGAGCGCCCGTACGGACAGCAGGCGTACCCCGGAGCAGCGGTAAGGGTACCGGTACTACCCCGCAGCGTCAGGTAGGGACTCGAGGCCTACCCTGAAAAATCAGGTAGGAAGGCCAGGTCTACCTCGCAGCATCAGTTAAGGAGGCGAGGCCTACCGCAGAGACCCAGTTAGGTGGCCAAGCCTAGCCCGGAGCGCCCGTATGGAGAGCAGGCGTACCCCGGAGCAGCGGTAGGGGTACCGGTACTACCCCGCAGCGTCAGGTAGGGACTCGAGGCCTACCCCGCAGCGTCAGGTAGGGACTCGAGGCCTATCCCGAAGCATCAGGTAGGGAGGCCAGGCCTACCTCGCAGCATCAGTTAAGGAGGCCAGCCAAGCCTACCGCAGAGGCCCAGTTAGGGTGGCCAGGCGTAGCCCGGAGCGCCCGTACAGACAGCCGGCATACCCCAGAGCAGCGGTACGGGTACCGGTACTACCCCGCAGCGTCAGGTAGGGACGCCAGGCCTACCCCAGAGCATCAGGTTGGGAGGCCATGCCCTACCTATGGGGTTGAGGTAGGGAGGCGAGGCCTAGCTCGGAGCACCCGTACGGACAGCAGGTGTATCCTGGAGCAGCGGTAGGGGTACCGGTACTACCCCGCAGCGTCAGGTAGGGACGCCAGGCCGAGCCCGGAGCGTCAGGTAGGGAGGCCATGCCCTACCCATGGGGTTGCGGTAGGGAGGCGAGGCCTAGCTCAGAGCACCCGTAAGGACAGCAGGTGTATCCTGGAGCAGCGGTAGGGGTACCGGTACTACCCTGCAGCGTCAGGTAGGGACGCCAGGCCGAGCCCGGAGCGTCAGGTAGGGAGGCCAGGCCTGCTCTGGAGGGGCAGGTAGGGAGGCCAGGCCTGCCCTGGAGCGTCAGGTAGGGTGGCCAGGCCTAGCCCGGAGCGCCCGTACGGACAGCAGGCGTACCCCGGAGCAGCGGCAGGGGTACCGGTACTACCCCGCAGCGTCAGGTAGGGACTCAAGGCCTACCCCGAAGAATCAGGTAGGGAGGCCAGGTTTACCTCGCAGCATCAGTTAAGGAGGCGAGGCCTACCGCAGAGACCCAGTTAGGTGGCCAAGCCTAGCCCGGAGCGCCCGTATGGAGAGCAGGCGTACCCCGGAGCAGCGGTAGGGGTACCGGTACTACCCCCGAGTACCGGTAGGGTACCAGTACTGCGCCGAAGGATCAGGTAGGGACGCCACGCCGAGCCCGGAGGGTGAGGTAGGGCGGCCAGGCCTAGCCCCCGCGTGCCCGTAGGGACAGCGGATGTACCCCGGAGCAGCGGTAGGGGTACCGGTACTACCCCACAGCGTCAGGTAGGGACGCCAGGCCTAGCCCGGAGCGCCCGTACGGACAGCAGGCGTACCCCGGAGCAGCGGTAGGGGTACCGGTACTACCCCGCAGCGTCAGGTAGGGACGCCAGGCTGAGCCCGGAGCGTCAGGTAGGGAGGCCAGGCCCTACCCATGGGGTTGCGGTAGGGAGGCGAGGCCTAGCCCGGAGCGCCCGTACGGACAGCAGTCGTACCCAGGAGCAGCGGTAGGGGTACCGGTACTACCCCGCAGCGTCAGGTAGGGACTCGAGGCCTACCCCGAAGCATCAGATAGGGAGGCCAGGCCTACCTCGCAGCATCAGTTAAGGAGGCCAGGCCTACCGCAGAGGCCCAGTTAGGTGGCCAGGCCTAGCCCGGAGCGCTCGTACGGACAGCAGGTGTACCCCAGAGCAGCGGTACGGGTACCGGTACTACCCCGCAGCGTCAGGTAGGGACGCCAGGCCTACCCCAGAGCATCAGGTTGGGAGGCCAGGCCGTACCCCAGGGGTTGAGGTAGGGAGGCGAGGCCTAGCTCGGAGCAACCGTACGGACAGCAGGTGTATCCTGGAGCAGCGGTAGGGGTACCGGTACTACCCCGCAGCGTCAGGTAGGGACTCGAGGCCTACCCCGAAGCATCAGGTAGGGAGGCCAGGCCTACCTCGCAGCATCAGTTAAGGAGGCCAGCCAGGCCTACCGCAGAGGCCCAGTTAGGTGGCCAGGCCTAGCCCAGAGCGCCCGTACGGACAGCCGGCGTACCCCAGAGCAGCGGTACAGGTACCGGTACTACCCCGCAGTGCCAGGTAGGGAGGCCATACCTACCCCGCGGCATCAGGTAGGGAAACCAGGCCTACCCCAGAGGCTCAGTTAGGGTGGCGAGACGTAGCCCGGAGGGCCCGTACGGGCAGCAGGCCTACCCAGGAGCAGCGGTAGGGGCACCGGTATTACCCCCGAGTATCGGGTAGGGGTCCTAGTTATACCCTGCAGGATCAGGTAGGGACGCCAGGCCTAGCCCGGAGGGTGAGGTAGGGAGGGCGGGTCTTAACCCAGAGCGCTAGGAGGGACAGCCGGTGTACCCCGGAGTACCAGCAGGGGTACCGGTACTACCCCGGAGCGCAAAATAAGGGGTACCGGTACTACCCCGGAGCACCAAATAAGGGGTAGCGGTACTACCCCGCAGCGTCGGGTAGGGACGCCAGACCGAGCCCGGAGCATCAGGTACAGAGGCCAGGCCTACCCCGGAGGGTCAGGTAAGGGAGGGCGGGTCTAGCCCCGGGCGCTAGGAGGGACAGCAGGTGCACCCCGGGGTACGAGTAGGGGTACCGGTTCCACCCCGGAGTACCAATGAGGGGCACCGGTACTACCCCGGAGCGTCAGGTAGGGATGCCAGGCCTACCCTGGAGGATCAGGTAGGGAGGCCGGGTCTACCCTGGAGGGTCAGGTAGGCAGGACAAGCCTAGCCCATAGGGCCCGTACGGACAGCAGGCGTACCCCGGAGCAGCGGTAGGGGTACCGGTACTACCCCCGTGTACCGATGGGGGTACCGGTACCACCCTGCAGCGTCAGGTAGGGACGCCAGGCCTAGCCTGGAGGCTGAGGTAGGGCGGCCAGGCCCAGCCCCCGCGTGCCCGTAGGGACAACGGATGTACCCCGGAGTACCGGTAGGGGTACCGGTACTGCCCCACAGGATCAGGTAGGGACGCCAGGCCTACGCCGCAGCGTCAGGTAGGGTGGCCAGGCCTACCCTGGAGGGTCAGGTAGGGTGGACAGGCCTAGCTCAGAGCACCCGTACGGACAGCAGGAGTACCCTGGAGCAGCGGCAGGGGTACCGGTACTACCCCGCAGTGTCAGGTAGGGACGCCAAGCCGAGCCCGGAGCATCAGGTAAGGAGGCCAGGCCTACGCCAGAGGCTCAGTTAGGGTGGCCAGGCCTAGCTCGTAACGCCCGTATGGGACAGCAGGCGTACCCCGGAGCAGCGGTAGGGGTACCGGTACTACCCGCGAGTACCGGTGGGGGTACCGGTACTGCGCCGCAGGATCAGGTAGGGACGCCAAGCCGAGCCCGGAGCATCAGGTAAGGAGGCCAGGCCTACCCCAGAGGCTCAGTTAGGGTGGCCAGCCCTAGCTTGGAATGCCCGTACGGACAGCAGGTGTGCCCCGGAGCAGCGGTAGGGGTACCGGTACTACCCCCGAGTACCGGTAGAGGTACCGGTACTGCGCCGCAGGATCAGGTAGGGACGCCACGCCGAGCCCGGAGGGTGAGGTAGGGCGGCCAGGCCTAGCCCCCGCGTGCCCGTAGGGACAGCGGATGTACCCCGGAGCAGCAGTAGGGGTACCGTTACTACCCCACAGCGTCAGGTAGGGATGCCAGGCCGAGCCCGCAGCATCAGGTACAGAGGCCAGGCCTACCCCAGGGGTTGAGGTAGGGAGGCGAGGCCTAGCTCGGAGCACCCGTACGGACAGCAGGAGTACCCTGGAGCAGCGGTACAGGTACCGGTACTACCCCGCAGCGTCAGGTAGGGACTCGAGGCCTACCCCGAAGCATCAGGTAGGGAGGCCAGACCTACCCCGCGGCATCAGGTAGGGAAACCAGGCCTACCCCAGAGGCTCAGTTAGGGTGGCGAGACGTAGCCCGGAGGGCCCGTACGGGCAGCAGGCCTACCCAGGAGCAGCGGTAGGGGCACCGGTATTACCCCCGAGTATCGGGTAGGGGTCCTAGTTATACCCTGCAGGATCAGGTAGGGACGGCAGGCCTAGCCTGGAGGGTGAGGTAGGGCGGCCAGGCCTAGCCCCCGCGTGCCCGTAGGGACAGCGGATGTACACCGGAGCAGCAGTAGGGGTTCCGTTGCTACCCCACAGCGTCAGGTAGATGCCAGGCCTAGCCCGGAGCGCCCGTACAGACAGCAGGCGTACCCCGGAGCAGCGGTAGGGGTACCGGTACTACCCTGCAGCGTCAGGTAGGGACGCCAGGCCGAGCCCGGAGCGTCCGGCTGGGAGGCCAGGCCCTACCCCAGGGGTTGAGGTAGGGAGGCGAGGCCTAGCTCGGAGCACCCGTAAGGACAGCAGGTGTATCCTGGAGCAGCGGTAGGGGTACCGGTACTACCCCGCAGCGTCAGGTAGGGACGCCAGGCCAAGCCCGAAGCGTCAGGTAGGGAGGCCAGGCCCTACCCATGGGGTTGCAGTAGGGAGGTGAGGCCTCGCTCGGAGCACCCTTAAGGACAGCAGGTGTATCCTGGAGCAGCGGTAGGGGTACCGGTACTACCCTGCAGCGTCAGGTAGGGACGCCAGGCCGAGCCCGGAGCATCAGGTAGGGAGGCCAGGCCTACCTCGCAGCATCAGTTAAGGAGGCCAGGCCTACCGCAGAGGCCCAGTTAGGGTGGCCAGGCCTAGCCCGGAGCGCCCTTACGGACAGCAGGCGTACCCCGGAGCAGCAGCAGGGGTACCGGTACTACCCTGCAGCGTCAGGTAGGGACGCCAGGCCGAGCCCGGAGCGTCCGGCTGGGAGGCCAGGCCCTACCCCAGGGGTTGAGGTAGGGAGGCGAGGCCTAGCTCGGAGCACCCGTACGGACAGCAGGAGTACCCTGGAGAAGCGGTAGGGGTACCGGTACTACCCTGCAGCGGCAGGTAGGGACGCCAGGCCGAGCCCGGAGCGTCAGTTAGGGAGGCCAGGCCTGCCCTGGCGGGTCAGGTAGGGTGGCCAGGCCTAGCCCGGAGCGCCCGTACGGACAGCAGGCATACCCCGGAGCAGCGGTAGGGGTACCGGTACTACCCTGCAGCATCAGGTAGGGACGCCAGGCCGAGCCCGGAGCGTCAGGTAGAGAGGCCAGGCCCTACCCCAGGAGTTGAGGTAGGGAGGCCAGGCCTAGCTCAGAGCACCCGTAAGAACAGCAGGTGTATACTGCAGCAGCGGTAGGGGTACTGGTACTACCCTGCAGCGTCAGGTAGGGACGCCAGGCCGAGCCCGGAGCGTCAGGTAGGGAGGCCAGGCCTGCCCTGGAGGGTCAGGTAGGGTGGCCAGGCCTAGCCCGGAGCGCCCGTACGGACAGCAGGCGTACCCCGGAGCAGCGGTAAGGGTACCGGTACTACCCCGCAGCGTCAGGTAGGGACTCGAGGCCTACCCCGAAGCATCAGATAGGGAGGCCAGGCCTACCTCGCAGCATCAGTTAAGGAGGCCAGGCCTACCGCAGAGGCCCAGTTAGGTGGCCAGGCCTAGCCCGGAGCGCCCGTACGGACAGCAGGCGTACCCCGGAGCACCGGTAGGGGTACCAGTACTACCCCGCAGCGTCAGGTAGGGACGACAGGCCGAGCCCGGAGCGTCAGGTTGGGAGGCCAGGCCCTACCCCAGGGGTTGAGGTAGGGAGGCGAGGCCTAGCTCGGAGCACCCGTACGGACAGCAGGTGTATCCTGGAGCAGCGGTAGGGGTACCGGTACTACCCCGCAGCGTCAGGTAGGGACTCGAGGCCTACCCCGAAGCATCAGATAGGGAGGCCAGGCCTACCTCGCAGCATTACTTAAGGAGGCCAGGCCTACCGCACAGGCCCAGATAGGGTGGCCAGGCCTAGCCCGGAGCGCCCGTACGCACAGCAGGCGTACCCCGGAGCAGTGGTAGGGGTACCGGTACTACCCTGCAGCGTCAGGTAGGGACGCCAGGCCGAGCCCGGAGCGTCAATTAGGGAGGCCAGGCCTGCCCTGGAGGGTCAGATAGGGTGGCCAGGCCTAGCCAGGAGCGCCCGTACGGACAGCAGGCATACCCCGGAGCAGCGGTAGGGGTACCGGTACTACCCTGCAGCGTCAGGTAGGGACGCCAGGCCGAGCCCGGAGAGTCAGGTAGGGAGACCAGGCCCTACCCCAGGGGTTGAGGTAGGGAGGCGAGGCCTAGCTCAGAGCACCCGTAAGGACAGCAGGTGTATCCTGGAGCAGCGGTAGGGGTACCGGTACTACCCTGCAGCGTCAGGTAGGGACGCCAGGCCGAGCCCGGAGCGTCCGGCTGGGAGGCCAGGCCCTACCCCAGGGGTTGAGATAGGGAGGCGAGGCCTAGCTCGGAGCACCCGTACGGACAGCAGGTGTATCCTGGAGCAGCGGTAGGGGTACCGGTACTACCCCGCAGCGTCAGGTAGGGACTCGAGGCCTACCCCGAAGCATCAGGTAGGGAGGCCAGGCCTACCTCGCAGCATCAGTTAAGGAGGCCAGGCCTACCGCAGAGGCCCAGTTGGAGTGGCCAGGCCTAGCCCGGAGCGCCCTTACGGACAGCAGGCGTACCCCGGAGCAGCGGTAGGGGTACCGGTACTACCCTGCAGCGTCAGGTAGGGACACCAGGCCGAGCCCGGAGCGTCCGGCTGGGAGGCCAGGCCCTACCCCAGGGGTTGAGGTAGGGAGGCGAGGCCTAGCTCGGAGCACCCGTACGGACAGCAGGAGTACCCTGGAGAAGCGGTAGGGGTACTGGTACTACCCTGCAGCGTCAGGTAGGGACGCCAGGCCGAGCCTGGAGCGTCAGGTAGAGAGGCCAGGCCCTACCCCAGTAGTTGAGGTAGGGAGGCCAGGCCTAGCTCAGAGCACCCGTAAGAACAGCAGGTGTATACTGCAGCAGCGGTAGGGGTACTGGTACTACCCTGCAGCGTCAGGTAGGGACGCCAGGCCGAGCCCGGAGCGTCAGGTAGGGAGGCCAGGCCTGCCCTGGAGGGTCAGGTAGTGTGGCCAGGCCTAGTCCGGAGCGCCCGTACGGACAGCAGGCGTACCCCGGAGCAGCGGTAAGGGTACCGGTACTACCCCGCAGCGTCAGGTAGGGACTCGAGGCCTACCCCGAAGCATCAGATAGGGAGGCCAGGCCTACCTCGCAGCATCAGTTAAGGAGGCCAGGCCTACCGCAGAGGCCCAGTTAGGTGGCCAGGCCTAGCCCGGAGTGCCCGTACGGACAGCAGGCGTACCCCGGAGCAGCGGTAGGGGTACCGGTACTACCCTGCAGCGTCAGGTAGGGACGCCAGGCCGAGCCCGGAGCGTCCGGCTGGGAGGCCAGGCCCTATCCCAGGGGTTGAGGTAGGGAGGCGAGGCCTAGCTCGGAGCACCCGTACGGACAGCAGGTGTATCCTGGAGCACCAGTAGGGGTACCGGTACTACCCCGCAGCGTCAGGTAGGGACTCGAGGCCTACCCCGAAGCATCAGGTAGGGAGGCCAGGCCTACCTCGCAGCATCAGTTAAGGAGGCCAGCCAGGCCTACCGCAGAGGCCCAGTTAGGTGGCCAGGCCTAGCCCAGAGCGCCCGTACGGACAGCCGGCGTACCCCAGAGCAGCGGTACGGGTACCGGTACTACCCCGCAGCGTCAGGTAGGGACGCCAGGCCGAGCCCGGAGCGTCAGGTAGGGAGGCCAGGCCTGCCCTGGAGGGTCAGGTAGTGTGGCCAGGCCTAGCCCGGAGCGCCCGTACGGACAGCAGGCGTACCCCGGAGCAGCGGTAAGGGTACCGGTACTACCCCGCAGCGTCAGGTAGGGACTCGAGGCCTACCCCGAAGCATCAGATAGGGAGGCCAGGCCTACCTCGCAGCATCAGTTAAGGAGGCCAGGCCTACCGCAGAGGCCCAGTTAGGTGGCCAGGCCTAGCCCGGAGTGCCCGTACGGACAGCAGGCGTACCCCGGAGCAGCGGTAGGGGTACCGGTACTACCCTGCAGCGTCAGGTAGGGACGCCAGGCCGAGCCCGGAGCGTCCGGCTGGGAGGCCAGGCCCTACCCCAGGGGTTGAGGTAGGGAGGCGAGGCCTAGCTCGGAGCACCCGTACGGACAGCAGGTGTATCCTGGAGCAGCAGTAGGGGTACCGGTACTACCCCGCAGCGTCAGGTAGGGACTCGAGGCCTACCCCGAAGCATCAGGTAGGGAGGCCAGGCCTACCTCGCAGCATCAGTTAAGGAGGCCAGCCAGGCCTACCGCAGAGGCCCAGTTAGGTGGCCAGGCCTAGCCCAGAGCGCCCGTACGGACAGCCGGCGTACCCCAGAGCAGCGGTACGGGTACCGGTACTACCCCGCAGCGTCAGGTAGGGACGACAGGCCTACCCCAGAGCATCAGGTAGGGATGCCAGGCCCTACCCCAGGAGTTGAGGTAGGGAGGCGAGGCCTAGCTCGGAGCACCCGTACGGACAGCAGGTGTATCCTGGAGCAGCGGTAGGGGTACCAGTACTACCCCGCAGCGTCAGGTAGGGACGCCAGGCCGAGCCCGGAGCGTCAGGTAGGGAGGCCAGGCCTGCCCTGGAGGGTCAGGTAGTGTGGCCAGGCCTAGCCCGGAGCGCCCGTACGGACAGCAGGCGTACCCCGGAGCAGCGGTAAGGGTACCGGTACTACCCCGCAGCGTCAGGTAGGGACGCCAGGCCTACCCCAGAGCATCAGGGAGGGAGGCCAGGCCCTACCCCAGGGGTTGAGGTAGGGAGGCGAGGCCTAGCTCGGAGCACCCGTACGGACAGCAGGAGTACCCTGGAGCAGCGGTACAGGTACCGGTACTACCCCGCAGTGTCAGGTAGGGAGGCCAGACCTACCCCGCGGCATCAGGTAGGGAAACCAGGCCTACCCCAGAGGCTCAGTTAGGGTGGCGAGACGTAGCCTGGAGGGCCCGTACGGGCAGCAGGCCTACCCCGGAGCAGCGGTAGGGGCACTGGTATTACCCCCGAGTATCGGGTAGGGGTCCTAGTTATACCCTGCAGGATCAGGTAGGGACGCCAGGCCTAGCCCGGAGGGTGAGGTAGGGAGGGCGGGTCTTAACCCAGAGCGCTAGGAGGGACAGCCGGTGTACCCCGGAGTACCAGCAGGGGTACCGGTACTACCCCGGAGCGCAAAATAAGGGGTACCGGTACTACCCCGGAGCACCAAATAAGGGGTAGCGGTACTACCCCGCAGCGTCAGGTAGGGACTCGAGGCCTACCCCACAGCATCAGGTAAGGAGGCCAGGCCTACCCCAGAGGCCCAGATAGGGTGGCCAGGCCTAGCCCGGAGCGCCCGTACGGACAGCAGGCGTACCCCGGAGCAGCGGTAGGGGTACCAGTACTACCCTGCAGCGTCAGGTAGGGACGCCAGGCCGAGCCCGGAGCGTCCTGCTGGGAGGCCAGGCCCTACCCCAGGGGTTGAGGTAGGGAGGCGAGGCCTAGCTCGGAGCACCCGTAAGGACAGCAGGTGTATCCTGGAGCAGCGGTAGGGGTACCGGTACTACCCCGCAGCGTCAGGTAGGGACGCCAGGCCGAGCCCGGAGCGTCAGGTAGGGAGGCCAGGCCTGCCCTGCAGGGTCAGGTAGTGTGGCCAGGCCTAGCCCGGAGTGCCCGTACGGACAGCAGGCGTACCCCGGAGCAGCGGTAGGGGTACCGGTACTACCCCACAGCGTCAATTAGGGACTCGAGGCCTACCCCGAAGAATCAGATAGGGAGGCCAGGTCTACCTCGCAGCATCAGTTAAGGAGGCGAGGCCTACCGCAGAGACCCAGTTAGGTGGCCAAGCCTAGCCCAGAGCGCCCGTATGGAGAGCAGGCGTACCCCGGAGCAGCGGTAGGGGTACCGGTACTACCCCCGAGTACCGGTAGGGTACCAGTACTGCGCCGCAGGATCAGGTAGGGACGCCACGCCGAGCCCGGAGGGTGAGGTAGGGCGGCCAGGCCTAGCCCCCGCGTGCCCGTAGGGACAGCGGATGTACCCCGGAGCAGCGGTAGGGGTTCCGTTGCTACCCCACAGCGTCAGGTAGGGACGCCAGGCCTACCCCGAAGCATCAGATAGGGAGGCCAGGTCTACCTCGCAGCATCAGTTAAGAAGGCCAGCCAGGCCTACCGCAGAGGCCCAGTTAGGTGGCCAGGCCTAGCCAAGAGCGCCCGTACGGACAGCCGGCGTACCCCAGAGCAGCGGTATGGGTACCGGTACTACCCCGCAGCGTCAGGTAGGGACGCCAGGCCTACCCCAGAGCATCAGGTTGGGAGGCCAGGCCCTACCTATGGGGTTGAGGTAGGGAGGCGAGGCCTACCTCGGAGCACCCGTACGGACAGCAGGTGTATCCTGGAGCAGCGGTAGGGGTACCGGTACTACCCCGCAGCGTCAGGTAGGGACTCGAGGCCTACCCCGAAGCATCAGGTAGGGAGGCCAGGCCTACCTCGCAGCATCAGTTAAGGAGGCCAGCCAGGCCTACCGCAGAGGCCCAGATAGGGTGGCCAGGCCTAGCCCGGAGCGCCCGTACGCACAGCAGGCGTACCCCGGAGCAGCGGTAGGGGTACCGGTACTACCCTGCAGCGTCAGGTAGGGACGCCAGGCCGAGCCCGGAGCGTCCGGCTGGGAGGCCAGGCCCTACCCCAGGGGTTGAGGAAGGGAGGCGAAGCCTAGCTCGGAGCACCCGTACGGACAGCAGGAGTACCCTGGAGAAGCAGCGGTAGGGGTACCGGTACTACCCTGCAGCGTCAGGTAGGGACGCCAGGCCGAGCCCGGAGCGTCAGGTAGGGAGGCCAGGCCTGCCCTGGAGGGTCAGGTAGGCTGGCCAGGCCTAGCCCGGAGCGCCCGTACGGACAGCAGGCATACCCCAGAGCAGCAGTAGGGGTACCGGTACTACCCTGCAGCATCAGGTAGGGACGCCAGGCCGAGCCCGGAGCGTCATGTAGGGAGGCCAGGCCTGCCCTGGAGGGTCAGGTAGTGTGGCCAGGCCTAGCCCGGAGTGCCCGTACGGACAGCAGGCGTACCCCGGAGCAGCGGTAGGGGTACCGGTACTACCCTGCAGCGTCAGGTAGGGACGCCAGGCCGAGCCCGGAGCGTCCGGCTGGGAGGGCAGGCCCTACCCCAGGGGTTGAGGTAGGGAGGCGAGGCCTAGCTCGGAGCACCCGTATGGACAGCAGGTGTATCCTGGAGCAGCGGTAGGGGTACCGGTACTACCCCGCAGCGTCAGGTAGGGACTCGAGGCCTACCCCGAAGCATCAGGTAGGGAGGCCAGGCCTACCTCGCAGCATCAGTTAAGGAGGCCAGCCAGGCCTACCGCAGAGGCCCAGTTAGGTGGCCAGGCCTAGCCCAGAGCGCCCGTACGGACAGCCGGCGTACCCCAGAGCAGCGGTACGGGTACCGGTACTACCCCGCAGCGTCAGGTAGGGACGCCAGGCCGAGCCCGGAGCGTCAGGTAGGGAGGCCAGGCCTGCCCTGGAGGGTCAGGTAGTGTGGCCAGGCCTAGCCCGGAGCGCCCGTACGGACAGCAGGCGTACCCCGGAGCAGCGGTAGGGGTACCGGTACTACACTGCTGCGTCAGGTAGGGACGCCAGGCCGAGCCCGGAGCGTCCGGCTGGGAGGCCAGGCCCTACCCCAGGGGTTGAGGTAGGGAGGCGAGGCCTAGCTCGGAGCACCCGTACGGACAGCAGGTGTATCCTGGAGCAGCGGTAGGGGTACCGGTACTACCCCGCAGCGTCAGGTAGGGACTCGAGGCCTACCCCGAAGCATCAGGTAGGGAGGCCAGGCCTACCTCGCAGCATCAGTTAAGGAGGCCAGCCAGGCCTACCGCAGAGGCCCAGTTAGGGTGGCCAGGCCTAGCCCGGAGCGCCCGTACGGACAGCAGGCGTACCCCGGAGCAGCGGTAGGGTTACCGGTACTACCCTGCAGCGTCAGGTAGGGACGCCAGGCCGAGCCCGGAGCGTCAGGTAGGGAGGCCATGCCCTACCCATGGGGTTGCGGTAGGGAGGCGAGGCGTAGCTCGGAGCACCCGTAAGGACAGCAGGCGTACCCCGGAGCAGCGGTAGGGTTACCGGTACTACCCTGCAGCGTCAGGTAGGGACGCCAGGCCGAGCCCGGAGCGTCAGGTAGGGAGGCCATGCCCTACCCATGGGGTTGAGGTAGGGAGGCGAGGCGTAGCTCGGAGCACCCGTAAGGACAGCAGGTGTATCCTGGAGCAGCGGTAAGGGTACCGGTACTACCCCGCAGCGTCAGGTAGGGACACCAGGCCTACCCCAGAGCATCAGGGAGGGAGGCCAGGCCCTACCCCAGGGGTTGAGGTAGGGAGGCGAGGCCTAGCTCGGAGCACCCGTACGGACAGCAGGAGTACCCTGGAGCAGCGGTACAGGTACCGGTACTACCCCGCAGTGTCAGGTAGGGAGGCCAGACCTACCCCGCGGCATCAGGTAGGGAAACCAGGCCTACCCCAGAGGCTCAGTTAGGGTGGCGAGACGTAGCCTGGAGGGCCCGTACGGGCAGCAGGCCTACCCCGGAGCAGCGGTAGGGGCACTGGTATTACCCCCGAGTATCGGGTAGGGGTCCTAGTTATACCCTGCAGGATCAGGTAGGGACGCCAGGCCTAGCCCGGAGGGTGAGGTAGGGAGGGCGGGTCTTAACCCAGAGCGCTAGGAGGGACAGCCGGTGTACCCCGGAGTACCAGCAGGGGTACCGGTACTACCCCGGAGCGCAAAATAAGGGGTACCGGTACTACCCCGGAGCACCAAATAAGGGGTAGCGGTACTACCCCGCAGCGTCAGGTAGGGACTCGAGGCCTACCCCACAGCATCAGGTAAGGAGGCCAGGCCTACCCCAGAGGCCCAGATAGGGTGGCCAGGCCTAGCCCGGAGCGCCCGTACGGACAGCAGGCGTACCCCGGAGCAGCGGTAGGGGTACCAGTACTACCCTGCAGCGTCAGGTAGGGACGCCAGGCCGAGCCCGGAGCGTCCTGCTGGGAGGCCAGGCCCTACCCCAGGGGTTGAGGTAGGGAGGCGAGGCCTAGCTCGGAGCACCCGTAAGGACAGCAGGTGTATCCTGGAGCAGCGGTAGGGGTACCGGTACTACCCCGCAGCGTCAGGTAGGGACGCCAGGCCGAGCCCGGAGCGTCAGGTAGGGAGGCCAGGCCTGCCCTGCAGGGTCAGGTAGTGTGGCCAGGCCTAGCCCGGAGTGCCCGTACGGACAGCAGGCGTACCCCGGAGCAGCGGTAGGGGTACCGGTACTACCCCACAGCGTCAGGTAGGGACTCGAGGCCTACCCCGAAGAATCAGATAGGGAGGCCAGGTCTACCTCGCAGCATCAGTTAAGGAGGCGAGGCCTACCGCAGAGACCCAGTTAGGTGGCCAAGCCTAGCCCAGAGCGCCCATATGGAGAGCAGGCGTACCCCGGAGCAGCGGTAGGGGTACCGGTACTACCCCCGAGTACCGGTAGGGTACCAGTACTGCGCCGCAGGATCAGGTAGGGACGCCACGCCGAGCCCGGAGGGTGAGGTAGGGCGGCCAGGCCTAGCCCCCGCGTGCCCGTAGGGACAGCGGATGTACCCCGGAGCAGCGGTAGGGGTTCCGTTGCTACCCCACAGCGTCAGGTAGGGACGCCAGGCCTACCCCGAAGCATCAGATAGGGAGGCCAGGTCTACCTCGCAGCATCAGTTAAGAAGGCCAGCCAGGCCTACCGCAGAGGCCCAGTTAGGTGGCCAGGCCTAGCCAAGAGCGCCCGTACGGACAGCCGGCGTACCCCAGAGCAGCGGTATGGGTACCGGTACTACCCCACAGCGTCAGGTAGGGACGCCAGGCCTACCCCAGAGCATCAGGTTGGGAGGCCAGGCCCTACCTATGGGGTTGAGGTAGGGAGGCGAGGCCTACCTCGGAGCACCCGTACGGACAGCAGGTGTATCCTGGAGCAGCGGTAGGGGTACCGGTACTACCCCGCAGCGTCAGGTAGGGACTCGGGGCCTACCCCGAAGCATCAGGTAGGGAGGCCAGGCCTACCTCGCAGCATCAGTTAAGGAGGCCAGCCAGGCCTACCGCAGAGGCCCAGATAGGGTGGCCAGGCCTAGCCTGGAGCGCCCGTACGCACAGCAGGCGTACCCCGGAGCAGCGGTAGGGGTACCGGTACTACCCCGCAGCGTCAGGTAGGGACGCCAGGCCGAGCCCGGAGCGTCAGGTAGGGAGGCCAGGCCCTACCCATGGGGTTGCGGTAGGGAGGTGAGGCCTAGCTCGGAGCACCCGTAAGGACAGCAGGTGTATCCTGGAGCAGCGGTAGGGGTACCGGTACTACCCTGCAGCGTCAGGTAGGGACGCCAGGCCGAGCCCGGAGCATCAGGGAGGGAGGCCAGGCCCTACCCCAGGGGTTGAGGTAGGGAGGCGAGGCCTAGCTCGGAGCACCCGTACGGACAGCAGGAGTACCCTGGAGCAGCGGTACAGGTACCGGTACTACCCCGCAGTGTCAGGTAGGGAGGCCAGACCTACCCCGCGGCATCAGGTAGGGAAACCAGGCCTACCCCAGAGGCTCAGTTAGGGTGGCGAGACGTAGCCCGGAGGGCCCGTACGGGCAGCAGGCCTACCCCGGAGCAGCGGTAGGGGCACTGGTATTACCCCCGAGTATCGGGTAGGGGTCCTAGTTATACCCTGCAGGATCAGGTAGGGACGCCAGGCCTAGCCCGGAGGGTGAGGTAGGGAGGGCGGGTCTTAACCCAGAGCGCTAGGAGGGACAGCCGGTGTACCCCGGAGTACCAGCAGGGGTACCGGTACTACCCCGGAGCGCAAAATAAGGGGTACCGGTACTACCCCGGAGCACCAAATAAGGGGTAGCGGTACTACCCCGCAGCATCAGGTAGGGACTCGAGGCCTACCCCACAGCATCAGGTAAGGAGGCCAGGCCTACCCCAGAGGCCCAGATAGGGTGGCCAGGCCTAGCCCGGAGCGCCCATACGGACAGCAGGCGTACCCCGGAGCAGCGGTAGGGGTACCAGTACTACCCTGCAGCGTCAGGTAGGGACGCCAGGCCGAGCCCGGAGCGTCCTGCTGGGAGGCCAGGCCCTACCCCAGGGGTTGAGGTAGGGAGGCGAGGCCTAGCTCGGAGCACCCGTAAGGACAGCAGGTGTATCCTGGAGCAGCGGTAGGGGTACCAGTACTACCCTGCAGCGTCAGGTAGGGACGCCAGGCCGAGCCCGGAGCGTCCTGCTGGGAGGCCAGGCCCTACCCCAGGGGTTGAGGTAGGGAGGCGAGGCCTAGCTCGGAGCACCCGTAAGGACAGCAGGTGTATCCTGGAGCAGCGGTAGGGGTACCAGTACTACCCCGCAGCGTCAGGTAGGGACTCGAGGCCTACCCCGAAGCATCAGGTAGGGAGGCCAGGCCTACCTCGCAGCATCAGTTAAGGAGGCCAGCCAGGCCTACTGCAGAGGCCCAGTTAGGTGGCCAGGCCTAGCCCATAGCGCCCTTACGGACAGCCGGCGTACCCCAGAGCAGCGGTACAGGTACCGGTACTACCCCGCAGTGCCAGGTAGGGAGGCCAGACCTACCCCGCGGCATCAGATAGGGAAACCAGGCCTACCCCAGAGGCTCAGTTAGGGTGGCGAGACGTAGCCCGGAGGGCCCGTACAGGCAGCAGGCCTACCCAGGAGCAGCGGTAGGGGCACCGGTATTACCCCCGAGTATCGGGTAGGGGTCCTAGTTATACCCTGCAGGATCAGGTAGGGACGCCAGGCCTAGCCCGGAGAGTGAGGTAGGGAGGGCGGGTCTTAACCCAGAGCGCTAGGAGGGACAGCCGGTGTACCCCGGAGTACCAGCAGGGGTACCGGTACTACCCCGGAGCGCAAAATAAGGGGTACCGGTACTACCCCGGAGCACCAAATAAGGGGTAGCGGTACTACCCCGCAGCGTCGGGTAGGGACGCCAGACCGAGCCCGGAGCATCAGGTACAGAGGCCAGGCCTACCCCGGAGGGTCAGGTAAGGGAGGGCGGGTCTAGCCCCGGGCGCTAGGAGGGACAGCAGGTGCACCCCGGGGTACGAGTAGGGGTACCGGTTCCACCCCGGAGTACCAATGAGGGGCACCGGTACTACCCCGGAGCGTCAGGTAGGGATGCCAGGCCTACCCTGGAGGATCAGGTAGGGAGGCCGGGTCTACCCTGGAGGGTCAGGTAGGCAGGCCAAGCCTAGCCCATAGGGCCCGTACGGACAGCAGGCGTACCCCGGAGCAGCGGTAGGGGTACCGGTACTACCCCCGTGTACCGATGGGGGTACCGGTACCACCCTGCAGCGTCAGGTAGGGACGCCAGGCCTAGCCTGGAGGCTGAGGTAGGGCGGCCAGGCCCAGCCCCCGCGTGCCCGTAGGGACAACGGATGTACCCCGGAGTACCGGTAGGGGTACCGGTACTGCCCCACAGGATCAGGTAGGGACGCCAGGCCGAGCCCGGAGCGTCAGCTAGGGAGGCCAGGCCTGCCCTGGAGGGTCAGGTAGGGTGGCCAGGCCTAGCCCGGAGCGCCCGTATGGACAGCAGGCATACCCCGGAGCAGCGGTAGGGGTACCGGTACTACCCCGCAGCGTCAGGTAGGGACTCGAGGCCTACCCCGAAGCATCAGGTAGGGAGGCCAGGCCTACCTCGCAGCATCAGTTAAGGAGGCCAGCCAGGCCTACCGCAGAGGCCCAGTTAGGTGGCCAGGCCTAGCCCAGAGCGCCCGTACGGACAGCCGGCGTACCCCAGAGCAGCGGTACGGGTACCGGTACTACCCCGCAACGTCAGGTAGGGACGACAGGCCTACCCCAGAGCATCAGGTTGGGAGGCCAGGCCCTACCTATGGGGTTGAGGTAGGGAGGCGAGGCCTAGCTCGGAGCACCCGTACGGACAGCAGGTGTATCCTGGAGCAGCGGTAGGGGTACCGGTACTACCCCGCAGCGTCAGGTAGGGACTCGAGGCCTACCCCGAAGCATCAGATAGGGAGGCCAGGCCTACCTCGCAGCATCACTTAAGGAGGCCAGCCAGGCCTACCGCAGAGGCCCAGTTAGGCTGGCCAGGCCTAGCCCGGAGTGCCCGTACGGACAGCAGGCGTACCCCGGAGCAGCGGTAGGGTTACCGGTACTACCCTGCAGCGTCAGGTAGGGACGCCAGGCCGAGCCCGGAGCATCAGGTAGGGATGCCAGGCCCTACCCATGGGGTTGCGGTAGGGAGGCGAGGTCTAGCTTGGAGCACCCGTAAGGACAGCAGGTGTATCCTGGAGCAGCGGTAGGGGTACCGGTACTACCCCGCAGCGTCAGGTAGGGACGCCAGGCCGAGCCCGGAGCGTCAGGTAGGGAGGCCAGGCCTGCCCTGGAGGGTCAGGTAGGGTGGCCAGGCCTAGCCCGGAGCGCCCGTACGGACAGCAGGCGTACCCCGGAGCAGCGGTAGGGGTACCAGTACTACCCCGCAGCGTCAGGTAGGGACGCCAGGCCGAGCCCGGAGCGTCAGGTAGGGAGGCCAGGCCTGCCCTGGAGGGTCAAGTAGGGTGGCCAGGCCTAGCCCGGAGCCCCCGTACGGACAGCAGGCGTACCCCGGAGCAGCGGTAGGGGTACCAGTACTACTCCGCAGCGTCAGGTAGGGACGCCAGGCCTACCCCAGAGCATCAGGTTGGGAGGCCAGGCCCTACCCCAGGGGTTGAGGTAGGGAGGCGAGGCCTAGCTTGGAGCACCCGTACGGACAGCAGGCGTACCCCGGAGCAGCGGTAGGGGTACCGGTACTACCCTGCAGTGTCAGGTAGGGACGCCAGGCCGAGCCCGGAGCGTCAGGTAGAGAGGCCAGGCCCTACCCCAGGAGTTGAGGTAGGGAGGCCAGGCCTAGCTCAGAGCACCCGTAAGAACAGCAGGTGTATACTGCAGCAGCGGTAGGGGTACTGGTACTACCCTGCAGCGTCAGGTAGGGACGCCAGGCCGAGCCCGGAGCGTCAGGTAGGGAGGCCAGGCCCTACCTATGGGGTTGAGATAGGGAGGCGAGGCCTAGCTCGGAGCACCCGTACGGACAGCAGGTGTATCCTGGAGCAGCGGTAGGGGTACCGGTACTACCCCGCAGCGTCAGGTAGGGACTCGAGGCCTACCCCGAAGCATCAGATAGGGAGGCCAGGCCTACCTCGCAGCATCACTTAAGGAGGCCAGCCAGGCCTACCGCAGAGGCCCAGTTAGGGTGGCCAGGCCTAGCCCGGAGTGCCCGTACGGACAGCAGGCGTACCCCGGAGCAGCGGTAGGGTTACCGGTACTACCCTGCAGCGTCAGGTAGGGACGCCAGGCTGAGCCCGGAGCATCAGGTAGGGATGCCAGGCCCTACCCATGGGGTTGCGGTAGGGAGGCGAGGTCTAGCTCGGAGCACCCGTAAGGACAGCAGGTGTATCCTGGAGCAGCGGTAGGGGTACCGGTACTACCCCGCAGCGTCAGGTAGGGACGCCAGGCCGAGCCCGGAGCGTCAGGTAGGGAGGCCAGGCCTGCCCTGGAGGGTCAGGTAGGGTGGCCAGGCCTAGCCCGGAGCGCCCGTACGGACAGCAGGCGTACCCCGGAGCAGCGGTAGGGGTACCAGTACTACCCCGCAGCGTCAGGTAGGGACGCCAGGCCGAGCCCGGAGCATCAGGTAGGGATGCCAGGCCCTACCCATGGGGTTGCGGTAGGGAGGCGAGGTCTAGCTCGGAGCACCCGTAAGGACAGCAGGTGTATCCTGGAGCAGCGGTAGGGGTACCGGTACTACCCCGCAGCGTCAGGTAGGGACGCCAGGCCGAGCCCGGAGCGTCAGGTAGGGAGGCCAGGCCTGCCCTGGAGGGTCAGGTAGGGTGGCCAGGCCTAGCCCAGAGAGCCCGTACGGACAGCAGGCGTACCCCGGAGCAGCGGTAGGGGTACCGGTACTACCCTGCAGCGTCAGGTAGGGACTCGAGGCCTACCCCGAAGCATCAGATCGGGAGGCCAGGCCTACCTCGCAGCACGAGTTAAGGAGGCCAGGCCTACCGCAGAGGCCCAGTTAGGTGGCCAGGCCTAGCCCGGAGCGCCCGTACGGACAGCAGGCGTACCCCGGAGCAGCGGTAGGGGTACCAGTACTACTCCGCAGCGTCAGGTAGGGACGCCAGGCCTACCCCAGAGCATCAGGTTGGGAGGCCAGGCCCTGCCCCAGGGGTTGAGGTAGGGAGGCGAGGCCTAGCTCGGAGCACCCGTACGGACAGCAGGTGTATCCTGGAGCAGCGGTAGGGGTACCGGTACTACCCCGCAGCGTCAGGTAGGGACTCGAGGCCTACCCCGAAGCATCAGGTAGGGAGGCCAGGCCTACCTCGCAGCATCAGTTAAGGAGGCCAGCCAGGCCTACCGCAGAGGCCCAGTTAGGTGGCCAGGCCTAGCCCAGAGCGCCCGTACGGACAGCCGGCGTACCCCAGAGCAGCGGTACGGGTACCGGTACTACCCCGCAGCGTCAGGTAGGGACGACAGGCCTACCCCAGAGCATCAGGTTGGGAGGCCAGGCCCTACCTATGGGGTTGAGGTAGGGAGGCGAGGCCTAGCTCGGAGCACCCGTACGGACAGCAGGTGTATCCTGGAGCAGCGGTAGGGGTACCGGTACTACCCTGCAGCGTCAGGTAGGGACGCCAGGCCGAGCCCGGAGCGTCAGGTAGGGAGGCCAGGCCTGCTCTGGAGGGTCAGGTAGGGAGGCCAGGCCTGCCCTGGAGCGTCAGGTAGGGTGGCCAGGCCTAGCCCGGAGCGCCCGTACGGACAGCAGGCGTACCCCGGAGCAGCGGTAGGGTTACCGGTACTACCCTGCAGCGTCAGGTAGGGACGCCAGGCCGAGCCCGGAGCATCAGGTAGGGATGCCAGGCCCTACCCATGGGGTTGCGGTAGGGAGGCGAGGTCTAGCTCGGAGCACCCGTAAGGACAGCAGGTGTATCCTGGAGCAGCGGTAGGGGTACCGGTACTACCCCGCAGCGTCAGGTAGGGACGCCAGGCCGAGCCCGGAGCGTCAGGTAGGGAGGCCAGGCCTGCCCTGGAGGGTCAGGTAGGGTGGCCAGGCCTAGCCCGGAGCGCCCGTACGGACAGCAGGCGTACCCCGGAGCAGCGGTAGGGGTACCAGTACTACCCCGCAGCGTCAGGTAGGGACGCCAGGCCGAGCCCGGAGCGTCAGGTAGGGAGGCCAGGCCTGCCCTGGAGGGTCAAGTAGGGTGGCCAGGCCTAGCCCGGAGCCCCCGTACGGACAGCAGGCGTACCCCGGAGCAGCGGTAGGGGTACCAGTACTACTCCGCAGCGTCAGGTAGGGACGCCAGGCCTACCCCAGAGCATCAGGTTGGGAGGCCAGGCCCTACCCCAGGGGTTGAGGTAGGGAGGCGAGGCCTAGCTTGGAGCACCCGTACGGACAGCAGGCGTACCCCGGAGCAGCGGTAGGGGTACCGGTACTACCCTGCAGTGTCAGGTAGGGACGCCAGGCCGAGCCCGGAGCGTCAGGTAGAGAGGCCAGGCCCTACCCCAGGAGTTGAGGTAGGGAGGCCAGGCCTAGCTCAGAGCACCCGTAAGAACAGCAGGTGTATACTGCAGCAGCGGTAGGGGTACTGGTACTACCCTGCAGCGTCAGGTAGGGACGCCAGGCCGAGCCCGGAGCGTCAGGTAGGGAGGCCAGGCCCTACCTATGGGGTTGAGATAGGGAGGCGAGGCCTAGCTCGGAGCACCCGTACGGACAGCAGGTGTATCCTGGAGCAGCGGTAGGGGTACCGGTACTACCCCGCAGCGTCAGGTAGGGACTCGAGGCCTACCCCGAAGCATCAGATAGGGAGGCCAGGCCTACCTCGCAGCATCACTTAAGGAGGCCAGCCAGGCCTACCGCAGAGGCCCAGTTAGGGAGGCCAGGCCTAGCCCGGAGTGCCCGTACGGACAGCAGGCGTACCCCGGAGCAGCGGTAGGGTTACCGGTACTACCCTGCAGCGTCAGGTAGGGACGCCAGGCTGAGCCCGCAGCATCAGGTACAGAGGCCAGGCCCTACCCATGGGGTTGCGGTAGGGAGGCGAGGTCTAGCTCGGAGCACCCGTAAGGACAGCAGGTGTATCCTGGAGCAGCGGTAGGGGTACCGGTACTACCCCGCAGCGTCAGGTAGGGACGCCAGGCCGAGCCCGGAGCGTCAGGTAGGGAGGCCAGGCCTGCCCTGGAGGGTCAGGTAGGGTGGCCAGGCCTAGCCCGGAGCGCCCGTACGGACAGCAGGCGTACCCCGGAGCAGCGGTAGGGGTACCAGTACTACCCCGCAGCGTCAGGTAGGGACGCCAGGCCGAGCCCGGAGCATCAGGTAGGGATGCCAGGCCCTACCCATGGGGTTGCGGTAGGGAGGCGAGGTCTAGCTCGGAGCACCCGTAAGGACAGCAGGTGTATCCTGGAGCAGCGGTAGGGGTACCGGTACTACCCCGCAGCGTCAGGTAGGGACGCCAGGCCGAGCCCGGAGCGTCAGGTAGGGAGGCCAGGCCTGCCCTGGAGGGTCAGGTAGGGTGGCCAGGCCTAGCCCAGAGAGCCCGTACGGACAGCAGGCGTACCCCGGAGCAGCGGTAGGGGTACCGGTACTACCCTGCAGCGTCAGGTAGGGACTCGAGGCCTACCCCGAAGCATCAGATCGGGAGGCCAGGCCTACCTCGCAGCACGAGTTAAGGAGGCCAGGCCTACCGCAGAGGCCCAGTTAGGTGGCCAGGCCTAGCCCGGAGCGCCCGTACGGACAGCAGGCGTACCCCGGAGCAGCGGTAGGGGTACCAGTACTACTCCGCAGCGTCAGGTAGGGACGCCAGGCCTACCCCAGAGCATCAGGTTGGGAGGCCAGGCCCTGCCCCAGGGGTTGAGGTAGGGAGGCGAGGCCTAGCTCGGAGCACCCGTACGGACAGCAGGTGTATCCTGGAGCAGCGGTAGGGGTACCGGTACTACCCCGCAGCGTCAGGTAGGGACTCGAGGCCTACCCCGAAGCATCAGGTAGGGAGGCCAGGCCTACCTCGCAGCATCAGTTAAGGAGGCCAGCCAGGCCTACCGCAGAGGCCCAGTTAGGTGGCCAGGCCTAGCCCAGAGCGCCCGTACGGACAGCCGGCGTACCCCAGAGCAGCGGTACGGGTACCGGTACTACCCCGCAGCGTCAGGTAGGGACGACAGGCCTACCCCAGAGCATCAGGTTGGGAGGCCAGGCCCTACCTATGGGGTTGAGGTAGGGAGGCGAGGCCTAGCTCGGAGCACCCGTACGGACAGCAGGTGTATCCTGGAGCAGCGGTAGGGGTACCGGTACTACCCTGCAGCGTCAGGTAGGGACGCCAGGCCGAGCCCGGAGCGTCAGGTAGGGAGGCCAGGCCTGCTCTGGAGGGTCAGGTAGGGAGGCCAGGCCTGCCCTGGAGCGTCAGGTAGGGTGGCCAGGCCTAGCCCGGAGCGCCCGTACGGACAGCAGGCGTACCCCGGAGCAGCGGTAGGGTTACCGGTACTACCCTGCAGCGTCAGGTAGGGACGCCAGGCCGAGCCCGGAGCATCAGGTAGGGATGCCAGGCCCTACCCATGGGGTTGCGGTAGGGAGGCGAGGTCTAGCTCGGAGCACCCGTAAGGACAGCAGGTGTATCCTGGAGCAGCGGTAGGGGTACCGGTACTACCCCGCAGCGTCAGGTAGGGACGCCAGGCCGAGCCCGGAGCGTCAGGTAGGGAGGCCAGGCCTGCCCTGGAGGGTCAGGTAGGGTGGCCAGGCCTAGCCCGGAGCGCCCGTACGGACAGCAGGCGTACCCCGGAGCAGCGGTAGGGGTACCAGTACTACCCCGCAGCGTCAGGTAGGGACGCCAGGCCGAGCCCGGAGCGTCAGGTAGGGAGGCCAGGCCTGCCCTGGAGGGTCAAGTAGGGTGGCCAGGCCTAGCCCGGAGCCCCCGTACGGACAGCAGGCGTACCCCGGAGCAGCGGTAGGGGTACCAGTACTACTCCGCAGCGTCAGGTAGGGACGCCAGGCCTACCCCAGAGCATCAGGTTGGGAGGCCAGGCCCTACCCCAGGGGTTGAGGTAGGGAGGCGAGGCCTAGCTTGGAGCACCCGTACGGACAGCAGGCGTACCCCGGAGCAGCGGTAGGGGTACCGGTACTACCCTGCAGTGTCAGGTAGGGACGCCAGGCCGAGCCCGGAGCGTCAGGTAGAGAGGCCAGGCCCTACCCCAGGAGTTGAGGTAGGGAGGCCAGGCCTAGCTCAGAGCACCCGTAAGAACAGCAGGTGTATACTGCAGCAGCGGTAGGGGTACTGGTACTACCCTGCAGCGTCAGGTAGGGACGCCAGGCCGAGCCCGGAGCGTCAGGTAGGGAGGCCAGGCCCTACCTATGGGGTTGAGATAGGGAGGCGAGGCCTAGCTCGGAGCACCCGTACGGACAGCAGGTGTATCCTGGAGCAGCGGTAGGGGTACCGGTACTACCCCGCAGCGTCAGGTAGGGACTCGAGGCCTACCCCGAAGCATCAGATAGGGAGGCCAGGCCTACCTCGCAGCATCACTTAAGGAGGCCAGCCAGGCCTACCGCAGAGGCCCAGTTAGGGAGGCCAGGCCTAGCCCGGAGTGCCCGTACGGACAGCAGGCGTACCCCGGAGCAGCGGTAGGGTTACCGGTACTACCCTGCAGCGTCAGGTAGGGACGCCAGGCTGAGCCCGCAGCATCAGGTACAGAGGCCAGGCCCTACCCATGGGGTTGCGGTAGGGAGGCGAGGTCTAGCTCGGAGCACCCGTAAGGACAGCAGGTGTATCCTGGAGCAGCGGTAGGGGTACCGGTACTACCCCGCAGCGTCAGGTAGGGACGCCAGGCCGAGCCCGGAGCGTCAGGTAGGGAGGCCAGGCCTGCCCTGGAGGGTCAGGTAGGGTGGCCAGGCCTAGCCCGGAGCGCCCGTACGGACAGCAGGCGTACCCCGGAGCAGCGGTAGGGGTACCGGTACTACCCCGCAGCGTCAGGTAGGGACGACAGGCCTACCCCAGAGCATCAGGTTGGGAGGCCAGGCCCTACCTATGGGGTTGAGGTAGGGAGGCGAGGCCTAGCTCGGAGCACCCGTACGGACAGCAGGTGTATCCTGGAGCAGCGGTAGGGGTACCGGTACTACCCTGCAGCGTCAGGTAGGGACGCCAGGCCGAGCCCGGAGCGTCAGGTAGGGAGGCCAGGCCTGCTCTGGAGGGTCAGGTAGGGAGGCCAGGCCTGCCCTGGAGCGTCAGGTAGGGTGGCCAGGCCTAGCCCGGAGCGCCCGTACGGACAGCAGGCGTACCCCGGAGCAGCGGTAGGGGTACCGGTACTACCCTGCAGCGTCAGGTAGGGACGCCAGGCCGAGCCCGGAGCGTCAGGTAGGGAGGCCAGGCCTACCCTGGAGGGTCAGGTAGAGTGGACAGGCCTAGCCCGGAGCGCCCGTACGGACAGCAGGCATACCCCGGAGCAGCGGTAGGGGTACCGGTACTACCCTGCAGCATCAGGTAGGGACGCCAGGCCGAGCCCGGAGCGTCAGGTAGAGAGGCCAGGCCCTACCCCAGGAGTTGAGGTAGGGAGGCCAGGCCTAGCTCAGAGCACCTGTAAGAACAGCAGGTGTATACTGCAGCAGCGGTAGGGGTACTGGTACTACCCTGCAGCGTCAGGTAGGGACGCCAGGCCGAGCCCGGAGCGTCAGGTAGGGAGGCCAGGCCTGCCCTGGAGGGTCAGGTAGGGTGGCCAGGCCTAGCCCGGAGCGCCCGTACGGACAGCAGGCATACCCCGGAGCAGCGGTAAGGGTACTGGTGCTACCCCGCAGCGTCAGGTAGGGACTCGAGGCCTACCCCGAAGAATCAGGTAGGGAGGCCAGGTCTACCTCGCAGCATCAGTTAAGGAGGCGAGGCCTACCGCAGAGACCTAGTTAGGTGGCCAAGTCTAGCCCGGAGCGCCCGTATGGAGAGCAGACGTACCCCGGAGCAGCGGTAGGGGTACCGGTACTACCCCCGAGTACCGGTAGGGTACCAGTACTGCGCCACAGGATCAGGTAGGGACGCCACGCCGAGCCCGGAGGGTGAGGTAGGGCGGGCAGGCCTAGCCCCCGCGTGCCCGTAGGGACAGCGGATGTACCCCGGAGCAGCGGTAGGGGTTCCGTTACTACCCCACAGCGTCAGGTAGGGATGCCAGGCCTAGCCCGGAGCGCCCGTACGGACAGCAGGCGTACCCCGGAGCAGCGGTAGGGGTACCGGTACTACCCTGCAGCGGCAGGTAGGGACGCCAGGCCGAGCCCGGAGCGTCCGGCTAGGAGGCCAGGCCCTACCCCAGGGGTTGACGTAGGGAGGCGAGGCCTAGCTCGGAGCACCCGTAAGGACAGCAGGTGTATCCTGGAGCAGCGGTAGGGGTACCGGTACTACCCTGCAGCGTCAGGTACGGACGCCAGGCCGAGCCCGGAGCATCAGGTAGGGAGGCCAGGCCTGCCCTGGACGATCAGGTAGGGTGGCCAGGCCTAGCCCGGAGCGCCCGTACGGACAGCAGGCATACCCCGGAGCAGCGGTAGGGGTACCGATACTACCCCGCAGCGTCAGGTAGGGACTCGAGGCCTACCCCGAAGCGTCAGGTAGGGACGCCAGGCCTACCTCGCAGCATCAGTTAAGGAGGCCACGCCTACCGCAGAGGCCCAGTTAGGTGGCCAGGCCTAGCCCGGAGCGCCCGTACGGACAGCAGGCGTACCCCAGAGCAGCGGTAGGGGTACCGGTACTACCCCGCAGCGTCAGGTAGGGACTCGAGGCCTACCCCGAAGCATCAGATAGGGAGGCCAGGCCTACCTTGCAGCATCAGTTAAGGAGGCCAGGCCTACCGCAGAGGCCCAGTTAGGTGGCCAGGCCTAGCCCGGAGCGCCCGTACGGACAGCAGACGTACCCCGGAGCAGCGGTAGGGGTACCGGTACTACCCCGCAGCGTCAGGTAGGGACGACAGGCCGAGCCCGGAGCGTCAGGTTGGGAGGCCAGGCCCTACCCCAGGGGTTGAGGTAGGGAGGCGAGGCCTAGCTCGGAGCACCCGTACGGACAGCAGGAGTACCCTGGAGAAGCGGTAGGGGTACCGGTACTACCCCGCAGCGTCAGGTAGGGACGCCAGGCCGAGCCCGGAGCGTCAATTAGGGAGGCCAGGCCTGCCCTGGAGGGTCAGGTAGTGTGGCCAGGCCTAGCCCGGAGTGCCCGTACGGACAGCAGGCGTACCCCGGAGCAGCGGTAGGGGTACCGGTACTACTCCGCAGCGTCAGGTAGGGACTCGAGGCCTACCCCGAAGAATCAGATAGGGAGGCCAGGTCTACCTCGCAGCATCAGTTAAGGAGGCGAGGCCTACCGCAGAGACCCAGTTAGGTGGCCAAGCCTAGCCCAGAGCGCCCGTATGGGACAGCAGGCGTACCCCGGAGCAGCGGTAGGGGTACCGGTACTACCCCCGAGTACCGGTAGGGGTACCGGTACTGCGCCGCAGCATCAGGTAGGGACACCACGCCGAGCCCGGAGAGTGAGGTAGGGCGGCCAGGCCTAGCCCCCGCGTGCCCGTAGGGACAGCGGATGTACCCCGGAGCAGCGGTAGGGGTACCGTTACTACCCCACAGCGTCAGGTAGGGATGCCAGGCCGAGCCCGCAGCATCAGGTACAGAGGCCAGGCCTACCCCGCAGCATCAGGTGGGGAAACCAGGCCTACCCCAGAGGCTCAGTTAGCGTGGCGAGACGTAGCCCAGAGGGCCCGTACGGGCAGCAGGCCTACCCCGGAGCAGCGGTAGGGGCACCGGTATTACCCCCGAGTATCGGGTAGGGGTCCTAGTTATACCCTGCAGGATCAGGTAGGGACGCCAGGCCTAGCCCGGAGAGTGAGGTAGGGAGGGCGGGTCTTAACCCAGAGCGCTAGGAGGGACAGCCGGTGTACCCCGGAGTACCAGCAGGGGTACCGGTACTACCCCGGAGCGCAAAATAAGGGGTACCGGTACTACCCCGGAGCACCAAATAAGGGGTAGCGGTACTACCCCGCAGCGTCGGGTAGGGACGCCAGACCGAGCCCGGAGCATCAGGTACAGAGGCCAGGCCTACCCCGGAGGGTCAGGTAAGGGAGGGCGGGTCTAGCCCCGGGCGCTAGGAGGGACAGCAGGTGCACCCCGGGGTATGAGTAGGGGTACCGGTTCCACCCCGGAGTACCAATGAGGGGCACCGGTACTACCCCGGAGCGTCAGGTAGGGATGCCAGGCCTACCCTGGAGGATCAGGTAGGGAGGCCGGGTCTACCCTGGAGGGTCAGGTAGGCAGGCCAAGCCTAGCCCAGAGGGCCCGTACGGACAGCAGGCGTACCCCGGAGCAGCGGTAGGGGTACCGGTACTACCCCCGAATACCGGTAGGGGTACCGGTACTGCGCCGCAGGATCAGGTAGGGACGCCAGGCCGAGCCCGGAGGGTGAGGTAGGGCGGCCAGGCCTAGCCCCCGCGTGCCCGTAGGCACAGCGGATGTACCCCGGAGCAGCGGTAGGGGTACCGGTACTACCCCGCAGCGTCAGGTAGGGACGCCAGGGCTACGCCGCAGCGTCAGGTAGGGTGCCCAGGCCTACCCTGGAGGGTCAGGTAGGGTGGCCAGGCCTAGCTCAGAGCACCCGTACGGACAGCAGGCGTACCCCGGAGCCCCGGTAGGGGTACCGGTACTACCCCGCAGCGTCAGGTAGGGACGCCAAGCCGAGCCCGGAGCATCAGGTAAGGAGGCCAGGCCTACCCCAGAGGCTCAGTTAGGGTGGCCAGGCCTAGCTCGGAACGCCCGTACGGACAGCAGGCGTACCCCGGAGCAGCGGTAGGGGTACCGGTACTACCCCCGAGTACCGGTAGGGGTACCGGTACTGCGCCGCAGGATCAGGTAGGGACACCACGCCGAGCACGGAGGGTGAGGTAGGGCGGCCAGGCCCAGCCCCCGCGTGCCCGTAGGGACAACGGATGTACCCCGGAGCAGCGGTAGGGGTACCGGTACTACCCCGCAGCGTCAGGTAGGGACTCGAGGCCTACCCCACAGCATCAGGTAGGGAAACCAGGCCTACCCCAGAGGCTCAGTTAGGGTGGCCAGGCCTAGCTCGGAACGCCTGTACGGACAGCAGGCGTGCCCCGGAGCAGCGGTAGGGGTACCGGTACTACCCCCGTGTACCAATGGGGGTACCGGTACCACCCTGCAGCGTCAGGTAGGGACGCCAGGCCTAGCCTGGAGGCTGAGGTAGGGCGGCCAGGCCCAGCCCCCGCGTGCCCGTAGGGACAACGGATGTACCCCGGACTACCGGTAGGGGTACCGGTACTGCCCCACAGGATCAGGTAGGGACGCCAGGCCTACGCCGCAGCATCAGGTAGGGTGGCCAGGCCTACCCTGGAGGGTCAGGTAGGGTGGCCAGGCCTAGCTCAGAGCACCCGTACGGACAGCAGGCGTACCCCGGAGCCCCGGTAGGGGTACCGGTACTACCCCGCAGCGTCAGGTAGGGACGCCAAGCCGAGCCCGGAGCATCAGGTAAGGAGGCCAGGCCTACCCCAGAGGCTCAGTTAGGGTGGCCAGGCCTAGCTCGGAACGCCCGTACGGACAGCAGGCGTACCCCGGAGCAGCGGTAGGGGTACCGGTACTACCCCCGAGTACCGGTAGGGGTACCGGTACTGCGCCGCAGGATCAGGTAGGGACGCCAGTCCGAGCCCGGAGGGTGAGGTAGGGCGGCCAGGCCTAGCCCCCGCGTGCCCGTAGGGACAGCGGATGTACCCCGGAGCAGCGGTAGGGGTACCGTTACTACCCCACAGCGTCAGGTAGGGATGCCAGGCCGAGCCCGCAGCATCAGGTACAGAGGCCAGGCCTACCCCGCAGCATCAGGTGGGGAGGCCAGGCCTACCCCAGGGGTTGAGGTAGGGAGGCGAGGCCTAGCTCGGAGCACCCGTACGGACAGCAGGAGTACCCTGGAGCAGCGGTACAGGTACCGGTACTACCCCGCAGTGTCAGGTAGGGAGGCCAGACCTACCCCGCGGCATCAGATAGGGAAACCAGGCCTACCCCAGAGGCTCAGTTAGGGTGGCGAGACGTAGGCCGGAGGGCCCGTATGGGCAGCAGGCCTACCCCGGAGCAGCGGTAGGGGCACCGGTATTACCCCCGAGTATCGGGTAGGGGTCCTAGTTATACCCTGCAGTATCAGGTAGGGACGCCAGGCCTAGCCCGGAGGGTGAGGTAGGGAGGGCGGGTCTTAACCCAGAGCGCTAGGAGGGACAGCCGGTGTACCCCGGAGTACCAGCAGGGGTACCGGTACTACCCCGGAGCGCAAAATAAGGGGTACCGGTACTACCCCGGAGCACCAAATAAGGGGTAGCGGTACTACCCCGCAGCGTCAGGTAGGGACTCGAGGCCTACCCCACAGCATCAGGTAAAGGAGGCCAGGCCTACCCCAGAGGCCCAGATAGGCTGGCCAGGCCTAACCCGGAGCCCCCGTACGGACAGCAGGCGTACCCCGGAGCAGCGGTAGGGGTACCGGTACTACCCTGCAGCGTCAGGTAGGGACGCCAGGCCGAGCCCGGAGCGTCCGGCTGGGAGGCCAGGCCCTACCCCAGGGGTTGAGGTAGGGAGGCAAGGCCTAGCTCGGAGCACCCGTAAGGACAGCAGGAGTACCCTGGAGAAGCAGCGGTAGGGGTACCGGTACTACCCTGCAGCGTCAGGTAGGGACGCCAGGCCGAGCCCGGAGCGTCAGGTAGGGAGGCCAGGCCTGCCCTGGAGGGTCAGGTAGGCTGGCCAGGCCTAGCCCGGAGCGCCCGTACGGACAGCAGGCATACCCCAGAGCAGCGGTAGGGGTACCGGTACTACCCTGCAGCGTCAGGTAGGGACGCCAGGCCGAGCCCGGAGCGTCAGGTAGGGAGGCCAGGCCTGCCCTGGAGGGTCAGGTAGTGTGGCCAGGCCTAGCCCGGAGCGCCCGTACGGACAGCAGGCGTACCCCGGAGCAGCGGTAGGGGTACCGGTACTACCCCGCAGCATCAGGTAGGGACGGCAGGCCTACTCCAGAGCATCAGGTTGGGAGGCCAGGCCCTACCTATGGGGTTGAGGTAGGGAGGCGAGGCCTAGCTCGGAGCACCCGTACGGACAGCAGGTGTATCCTGGAGCAGCGGTAGGGGTACCGGTACTACCCCGCAGCGTCAGGTAGGGACTCGAGGCCTACCCCGAAGCATCAGATAGGGAGGCCAGGCCTACCTCGCAGCATCACTTAAGGAGGCCAGCCAGGCCTACCGCAGAGGCCCAGTTAGGCTGGCCAGGCCTAGCCCGGAGTGCCCGTACGGACAGCAGGCGTACCCCGGAGCAGCGGTAGGGTTACCGGTACTACCCTGCAGCGTCAGGTAGGGACGCCAGGCCGAGCCCAGAGCGTCAGGTAGGGAGGCCATGCCCTACACATGGGGTTGCGTTAGGGAGGCGAGGCCTAGCTCGGAGCACCCGTAAGGACAGCAGGTGTATCCTGGAGCAGCGGTAGGGTTACCGGTACTACCCTGCAGCGTCAGGTAGGGACGCCAGGCCGAGCCCGGAGCGTCAGGTAGGGAGGCCAGGCCTGCCCTGGAGGGTCAGGTAGGGTGGCCAGGCCTAGCCCGGAGCGCCCGTACGGACAGCAGGCGTACCCCGGAGCAGCGGTAGGGGTACCGGTACTACCCCGCAGCGTCAGGTAGGGACTCGAGGCCTACCCCGAAGCATCAGGTAGGGAGGCCAGGCCTACCTCGCAGCATCAGTTAAGGAGGCCAGGCCTACCGCAGAGGCCCAGTTAGGTGGCCAGGCCTAGCCCGGAGCGCCCGTACGGACAGCAGGCGTACCCCGGAGCAGCGGTAGGGGTACCTGTACTACTCCGCAGCGTCAGGTAGGGACGCCAGGCCTACCACAGAGCATCAGGTTGGGAGGCCAGGCCCTACCCCAGGGGTTGAGGTAGGGAGGCGAGGCCTAGCTCGGAGCACCCGTACGGACAGCAGGTGTATCCTGGAGCAGCGGTAGGGGTACCGGTACTACCCCGCAGTGTCAGGTAGGGACTCGAGGCCTACCCCGAAGCATCAGGTAGGGAGGCCAGGCCTACCTCGCAGCATCACTTAAGGAGGCCAGCCAGGCCTACCGCAGAGGCCCAGTTAGGTGGCCAGCCCTAGCCCAGAGCGCCCGTACGGACAGCCGGCGTACCCCAGAGCAGCGGTACGGGTACCGGTACTACCCCGCAGCGTCAGGTAGGGACGACAGGCCTACCCCAGAGCATCAGGTTGGGAGGCCAGGCCCTACCTATGGGGTTGAGGTAGGGAGGCGAGGCCTAGCTCGGAGCACCCGTACGGACAGCAGGTGTATCCTGGAGCAGCGGTAGGGGTACCGGTACTACCCTGCAGCGTCAGGTAGGGACGCCAGGCCGAGCCCGGAGCGTCAGGTAGGGAGGCCAGGCCTGCTCGGGAGGGTCAGGTAGGGAGGCCAGGCCTGCCCTGGAGCGTCAGGTAGGGTGGCCAGGCCTAGCCTGGAGGGCCCGTACGGACAGCAGGTGTACCCCGGAGCAGCGGTAGGGGTACCGGTACTACCCCGCAGCGTCAGGTAGGGACTCGAGGCCTACCCCGAAGCATCAGGTAGTGAGGCCAGGCCTACCTCGCAGCATCAGTTAAGGAGGCCAGGCCTACCGCATAGGCCCAGTTAGGTGGCCAGGCCTAGCCCGCAGCGCCCGTACGGACAGCAGGCGTACCCCGGAGCAGCGGTAGGGGTACCGGTACTACCCCGCAGCGTCAGGTAGGGACGCCAGGCCTACCCCAGAGCATCAGGTTGGGAGGCCAGGCCCTACCCCAGCGGTTGAGGTAGGGAGGCGAGGCCTAGCTCGGAGCACCCGTACGGACAGCAGGTGTATCCTGGAGCAGCGGTAGGGGTACCGGTACTACCCCGCAGCATCAGGTAGGGACTCGAGGCCTACCCCGAAGCATCAGGTAGGGAGGCCAGGCCTACCTCGCAGCATCAGTTAAGGAGGCCAGCCAGGCCTACCGCAGAGGCCCAGTTAGGTGGCCAGGCCTAGCCCAGAGCGCCCGTACGGACAGCCGGCGTACCCCAGAGCAGCGGTACAGGTACCGGTACTACCCCGCAGTGCCAGGTAGGGAGGCCAGACCTACCCCGCGGCATCAGGTAGGGAAACCAGGCCTACCCCAGAGGCTCAGTTAGTGTGGCGAGACGTAGCCCGGAGGGCCCGTACGGGCAGCAGGCCTACCCCGGAGCAGTGGTAGGGGTACCGGTACTACCCCGCAGCGTCAGGTAGGGACTCGAGGCCTACCCCACAGCATCAGGTAGGGAAACCAGGCCTACACCAGAGGCTCAGTTAGGGTGGCCAGGCCTAGCTCGGAACGCCTGTACGGACAGCAGGCGTGCCCCGGAGCAGCGGTAGGGGTACCGGTACTACCCCCGTGTACCTATGGGGGTACCGGTACCACCCTGCAGCGTCAGGTAGGGACGCCAGGCCTAGCCGGGAGGCTGAGGTAGGGCAGCCAGGCCCAGCCCCCGCATGCTCGTAGGGACAACGGATGTACCCCGGAGTACCGGTAGGGGTACCGGTACTGCCCCACAGGATCAGGTAGGGACGCCAGACCGAGCCCGGAGCATCAGGTACAGAGGCCAGGCCTACCCCGGAGGGTCAGGTAAGGGAGGGCGGGTCTAGCCCCGGGCGCTAGGAGGGACAGCAGGTGCACCCCGGGGTACGAGTAGGGCTACCGGTTCCACCCCGGAGTACCAATGAGGGGCACCGGTACTACCCCGGAGCGTCAGGTAGGGATGCCAGGCCTACCCTGGAGGATCAGGTAGGGAGGCCGGGTCTACCCTGGAGGGTCAGGTAGGCAGGCCAAGCCTAGCCCAGAGGGCCTGTACGGACAGCAGGCGTACCCCGGAGCAGCGGTAGGGGTACCGGTACTACCCCCGAGTACCGGTAGGGGTACCGGTACTGCGCCGCAGGATCAGGTAGGGACGCCACGCCGAGCCCGGAGGGTGAGGTAGGGCGGCCAGTCCTAGCCCCCGCGTGCCCGTAGGGACAGCGGATGT
Organism: Necrosyrtes monachus; assembly: GCA_037953605.1. NCBI lineage: Eukaryota > Metazoa > Chordata > Aves > Accipitriformes > Accipitridae > Necrosyrtes > Necrosyrtes monachus. The sequence continues at coordinate 42,759 of JAZGTQ010000346.1, read as the reverse complement.
ACCCCGGAGTACCAGCAGGGGTACCGGTACTACCCCGGAGCGCAAAATAAGGGGTACCGGTACTACCCCGGAGCACCAAATAAGGGGTAGCGGTACTACCCCGCAGCGTCGGGTAGGGACGCCAGACCGAGCCCGGAGCATCAGGTACAGAGGCCAGGCCTACCCCGGAGGGTCAGGTAAGGGAGGGCGGGTCTAGCCCCGGGCGCTAGGAAGGACAGCAGGTGCACCCCGGGGTAAGAGTAGGGGTACCGGTTCCACCCCGGAGTACCAATGAGGGGCACCGGTACTACCCCGGAGCATCAGGTAGGGATGCCAAGCCGAGCCCGGAGCATCAGGTAAGGAGGCCAGGCCTACCCCAGGGGTTGAGGTAGGGAGGCGAGGCCTAGCTCGGAGCACCCGTACGGACAGCAGGAGTACCCTGGAGCAGCGGTTCAGGTACCGGTACTACCCCGCAGTGTCAGGTAGGGAGGCCAGACCTACCCCGCGGCATCAGGTAGGGAAACCAGGCCTACCCCAGAGGCTCAGTTAGGGTGGCGAGACGTAGCCCGGAGGGCCCGTACGGGCAGCAGGCCTACCCCGGAGCAGCGGTAGGGGCACCGGTATTACCCCCGAGTATCGGGTAGGGGTCCTAGTTATACCCTGCAGGATCAGGTAGGGACGCCAGGCCTAGCCCGGAGGGTGAGGTAGGGAGGGCGGGTCTTAACCCAGAGCGCTAGGAGGGACAGCCAGTGTACCCCGGAGTACAAGCAGGGGTACCGGTACTACCCCGGAGCGCAAAATAAGGGGTACCGGTACTACCCCGGAGCACCAAATAAGGGGTAGCGGTACTAACCCGCAGCGTCAGGTAGGGACTCGAGGCCTACCCCACGGCATCAGGTAAGGAGGCCAGGCCTACCCCAGAGGCCCAGATAGGGTGGCCAGGCCTAGCCCGGAGCGCCCGTACGGACAGCAGGCATACCCCAGAGCAGCGGTAGGGGTACCGGTACTACCCTGCAGCGTCAGGTAGGGACGCCAGGCCGAGCCCGGAGCGTCCGGCTGGGAGGCCAGGCCCTACCCCAGGGGTTGAGGTAGGGAGGCGAGGCCTAGCTCGGAGCACCCGTACGGACAGCAGGCGTACCCCGGAGCCCCGGTAGGGGTACCGGTACTACCCCGCAGCGTCAGGTAGGGACGCCAGGCTGAGCCCGGAGCGTCAGGTAGGGAGGCCAGGCCTGCCCTGGAGGGTCAGGTAGTGTGGCCAGGCCTAGCCCGGAGTGCCCGTACGGACAGCAGGCGTACCCCGGAGCAGCGGTAGGGGTACCGGTACTACCCCGCAGCGTCAGGTAGGGACTCGAGGCCTACCCCGAAGAATCAGATAGGGAGGCCAGGTCTACCTCGCAGCATCAGTTAAGGAGGCGAGGCCTACCGCAGAGACCCAGTTAGGTGGCCAAGCCTAGCCCAGAGCGCCCGTATGGAGAGCAGGCGTACCCCGGAGCAGCGGTAGGGGTACCGGTACTACCCCCAATTACCGGTAGGGTACCAGTACTGCGCCGCAGGATCAGGCAGGGACGCCACGCCAAGCCCGGAGGGTGAGGTAGGGCGGCCAGGCCTAGCCCCCGCGTGCACGTAGGGACAGCAGATGTACCCCGGAGCAGCGGTAGGGGTTCCGTTGCTACCCCACAGCGTCAGGTAGGGATGCCAGGCCTAGCCCGGAGCGCCCGTACGGACAGCAGGCGTACCCCGGAGCAGCGGTAGGGGTACCGGTACTACCCTGCAGCGTCAGGTAGGGACGCCAGGCCGAGCCCGGAGCGTCCGGCTGGGAGGCCAGGCCCTACCTATGGGGTTGAGATAGGGAGGCGAGGCCTAGCTCGGAGCACCCGTACGGACAGCAGGAGTACCCCGGAGCAGCGGTAGGGGTACCGGTACTACCCCGCAGCGTCAGGTAGGGACGCCAGGCCGAGCCCGGAGCGTCAGGTAGGGAGGCCAGGCCTGCCCGGGATGGTCAGGTAGTGTGGCCAGGCCTAGCCCGGAGCGCCCGTACGGACAGCAGGCGTGCCCCGGAGCAGCGGTAGGGGTACCGGTACTACCCCGCAGCGTCAGGTAGGGACTCGAGGCCTACCCCGAAGCATCAGATAGGGAGGCCAGGCCTACCTCGCAGCATCAGTTAAGGAGGCCAGGCCTACTGCAGAGGCCCAGTTAGGTGGCCAGTCCTAGCCCGGAGCGCCCGTACGGACAGCAGGCGGACCCCGGAGCAGCGGTAGCGGTACCGGTACTACCCCGCAGCGTCAGGTAGGGACGCCAGGCCGAGCCCGGAGCGTCCGGCTGGGAGGCCAGGCCCTACCTATGGGGTTGAGGTAGGGAGGCGAGGCCTAGCTCGGAGCACCCGTACGGACAGCAGGAGTACCCTGGAGCAGCGGTACAGGTACCGGTACTACACCGCAGTGTCAGGTAGGGAGGCCAGACCTACCCCGCGGCATCAGGTAGGGAAACCAGGCCTACCCCAGAGGCTCAGTTAGGGTGGCGAGACGTAGCCCGGAGGGCCCGTACGGGCAGCAGGCCTACCCCGGAGCAGCGGTAGGGGCACCGGTATTACCCCCGAGTATCGGGTAGGGGTCCTAGTTATACCCTGCAGGATCAGGTAGGGACGCCAGGCCTAGCCCGGAGGGTGAGGTAGGGAGGGCAGGTCTTAACCCAGAGCGCTAGGAGGGACAGCCGGTGTACCCCGGAGTACCAGCAGGGGTACCGGTACTACCCCGGAGCGCAAAATAAGGGGTACCGGTACTACCCCGGAGCACCAAATAAGGGGTAGCGGTACTACCCCGCAGCGTCGGGTAGGGACGCCAGACCGAGCCCGGAGCATCAGGTACAGAGGCCAGGCCTACCCCGGAGGGTCAGGTAAGGGAGGGCGGGTCTAGCCCCGGGCGCTAGGAGGGACAGCAGGTGCACCCCGGGGTACGAGTAGGGGTACCGGTTCCACCCCGGAGTACCAATGAGGGGCACCGGTACTACCCCGGAGCGTCAGGTAGGGATGCCAGGCCTACCCTGGAGGATCAGGTAGGGAGGCCGGGTCTACCCTGGAGGGTCAGGTAGGCAGGCCAAGCCTAGCCCAGAGGGCCCGTACGGACAGCAGGCGTACCCCGGAGCAGCGGTAGGGGTACCGGTACTACCCCCGAGTACCGGTAGGGGTACCGGTACTGCGCCGCAGGATCAGGTAGGGACACCACGCCGAGCCCGGAGGGTGACGTAGGGCGGCCAGGCCTAGCCCCCGCGTGCCCGTAGGGGACAGCAGATGTACCCAAGAGTACCTGTAGGGGTACCAGACTACCCCGCAGCGTCGGGTAGAGACGCCAGGCCGATCCCGGTGCATCAGGTAAGAGGCCAGGCCTACCCCAGGGGTTGGGTAGGAAGGTGACGCCTTGGTTGGAGCACCCGTACGGACAAGGAGAAATAAAACCGAATCAGCGGTACAGGTACCGGTACTACCCCGCACGTCAGGTCGGGACGCCACGTCACGCCCGGAGGGTCAGGTAGGGCGGCCAGGCCTAGCCCCCGCGTGCCCGAGGGACAGCGGATGTGCCCCGGAGCAGCGGTAGGGGTCACCGTTATTTCTACCCCACAGCCTCAGGTAGGGATGCACACGCCGAGCCCGCTGCATCGGGTCCCACCAGAGGACAGGCCTACCCCGCAGCTTCAGGTCGGAGGTAGGCCTATCCCACGGGTTGAGGTAGGGAGGCGAGGCCTAGCTCGGAGTACCCGTACGGACAGCAGGAGTCCCTGGAGCACTGCTACAGGTACGAGTACTACCCCACAGTGTCAGGTAGGGAGGCCAGACCTACCCCGCGGCATCCGGTAGGGAAACTAGGCCTACCCCAGAGACTCAGTTAGGGTGGCGAGACGTAGCCCGGAGGGCCCGTACGGGCGCAGGCCTACCCCGGAGCACAGCCACCTTGGGAACCCACGTGTTCCGGGTAGGGGTCCTATTATACGCTGCAGGTATCAGCCCGTAGGACGCCAGGCCTAGCCAGGGTGAGGCCTAGCGTCAGGGCGGGTCTTAACCCAGAGCGCAGGAGGGACTGCCGGTCCGTACCCCGGAGTATCTCCGCCCCGGTCCCGGTACTAACCCGGAGCGCAGGGTAGGGGCTCTTACACGGTCTCACTCCCCCGGAGCACCAAATATGGGCTGTGTCAGCGTGTTTCTTCCCCGCTAGCGTTATCACGGTAGGGACGCCAGACCGCAGCCCAGAGCATCAGGTACAGAGGCCAGGCCTACCCTGGAGCGGTCAGGTATGGGAGGGCGGGTCTAGCCCCGGGCGCAGGAGGGACAGCAGGTGCACCTCCGGGGTACGCGTAGGGGTACCGGTTCCACCCCGGAGTACCAATGAGGGGCACCGGTACTACCCCGGAGCGTCAGGTAGGGATGCCAGGCCTACCCGGAGGATCAGGTAGGGAGGCCAGGTCTACCCGGAGGGTCAGGTAGGCGGCCAAGCCTAGCCCCGAGGGCCCGTACGGACAGCAGGCGTACCCCGGAGTACCGGTAGGGGTACCGGTACTGCGCCGCAGGAGCAGGTAGGGACGCCACGCCGAGCCCCGAGGGTGAGGTAGGGCGGCCAGGCCTAGCCCCCGCGTGCCCGTAGGGACAGCGGATGTACCCCGGAGTACCGGTAGGGGTACCAGTACTACCCCGCAGCGTCGGGTAGGGACGCCAGGCCGAGCCCGGAGCATCAGGTAGGGAGGCCAAGGCCTACCCCAGGGGTTGAGGTAGGGAGGTGAGGCCTAGGTTGGAGCACCCGTACGGACAGCAGGAGTACCCCGGAGCAGCGGCAGGGGTACCGGTAATACCCCGCAGCGTCAGGTAGGGACTCGAGGCCTACCCCACAGCATCAGGTAGGGAAACCAGGCCTACCCCAGAGGCTCAGTTAGGGTGGCCAGGCCTAGCTCCGAACGCCTGTACGGACAGCAGGCGTGCCCCGGAGCAGCGGTAGGGGTACCGGTACTACCCCCGTGTACCGATGGGGGTACCAGTACGGGGACAGGTAGGACGCCAGCCGAGCCCGGAGGGTGAGGTAGGGCGGCCAGGCCTAGCCCCCGCGTGCCCGTAGGGACAGCGGATGTACCCCGGAGCAGCGGTAGGGTACCGACACCCCACAGCGTCAGGTAGGGATGCCAGGCCGAGCCCGCAGCATCAGGTACAGAGGCCAGGCCTACCCCGCAGCATCAGGTGGGGAGGCCAGGCCTACCCCAGGGGTTGAGGTAGGGAGGCGAGGCCTAGCTCGGAGCACCCGTACGGACAGCAGGAGTACCCTGGAGCAGCGGTACAGGTACCAGTACTACCCCGCAGTGTCAGGTAGGGAGGCCAGACCTACCCCGCGGCATCAGGTAGGGAAACCAGGCCTACCCCAGAGGCTCAGTTAGGGTGGCGAGACGTAGCCCGGAGGGCCCGTACGGGCAGCAGGCCTACTCCGGAGCAGCGGTAGGGGCACCGGTATTACCCCCGAGTATCGGGTAGGGGTCCTAGTTATACCCTGCAGGATCAGGTAGGGACGCCAGGCCTAGCCCGGAGGGTGAGGTAGGGAGGGCGGGTCTTAACCCAGAGCGCTAGGAGGGACAGCCGGTGTACCCCGGAGTACCAGCAGGGGTACCGGTACTACCCCGGAGCGCAAAATAAGGGGTACCGGTACTACCCCGGAGCACCAAATAAGGGGTAGCGGTACTACCCCGCAGCGTCGGGTAGGGACGCCAGACCGAGCCCGGAGCACCAGGTACAGAGGCCAGGCCTACCCCGGAGGGTCAGGTAAGGGAGGGCGGGTCTAGCCCCGGGCGCTAGGAGGGACAGCAGGTGCACCCCGGGGTACGAGTAGGGGTACCGGTTCCACCCCGGAGTACCAATGAGGGGCACCGGTACTACCCCGGAGCGTCAGGTAGGGATGCCAGGCCTACCCTGGAGGATCAGGTAGGGAGGCCGGGTCTACCCTGGAGGGTCAGGTAGGCAGGCCAAGCCTAGCCCAGAGGGCCCGTACGGACAGCAGGCGTACCCCGGAGCAGCGGTAGGGGTACCGGTACTACCCCCGAGTACCGGTAGGGGTACCGGTACTGCGCAGCAGGATCAGGTAGGGACACCACGCCGAGCCGGAGCCGCGCCTCCGGAGGGTGACGTAGGGCGGCCAGGCCCAGCCCCCGCGTGCCCGTAGGGACAACGGATGTACCCCGGAGTACCGGTAGGGGTACCAGTACTGCCCCGCAGCGTCAGGTAGGGACTCGAGGCCTACCCCACAGCATCAGGTAGGGAAACCGGGCCTACCCCAGAGGCTCAGTTAGGGTGGCCAGGCCTAGCTCGGAACGCCTGTACAGACAGCAGGCGTGCCCCGGAGCAGCGGTAGGGGTACCGGTACTACCCCCGTGTACCGATGCGGCGAGGGTACCAGTAACCACCCTGCCAGCGTCAGGTAGGGACGCCAGGCCTAGCCTGGAGGCTGAGGTAGGGCAGCCAGGCCCAGCCCCCGCGTGCCCGTAGGGACAACGGATGTACCCCGGAGTACCGGTAGGGGTACCGGTACTGCCCCACAGGATCAGGTAGGGACGCCAGGCCTACGCCGCAGCGTCAGGTAGGGTGGCCAGGCCTACCCGGAGGGTCAGGTAGGGTGGCCAGGCCTAGCTCAGAGCACCCGTACGGACAGCAGGCGTACCCCGGAGCCCCGGTAGGGGTACCGGTACTACCCCGCAGCGTCAGGTAGGGACGCCAAGCCGAGCCCGGAGCATCAGGTAAGGAGGCCAGGCCTACCCCAGAGGCTCAGTTAGGGTGGCCAGGCCTAGCTCGGAACGCCCGTACGGACAGCAGGCGTACCCCGGAGCAGCGGTAGCGGTACCGGTACTACCCCGCAGCGTCGGGTAGGGACGCCAGAGCGAGCCCGGAGCATCAGGTACAGAGGCCAGGCCTACCCCGGAGGGTCAGGTAAGGGAGGGCGGGTCTAGCCCCGGGCGCTAGGAGGGACAGCAGGTGCACCCCGGGCGCCGTACGAGTAGGCGTCCACCCCGGAGTACCAATGAGGGGCACCGGTACTACCCCGGAGCGTCAGGTAGGGATGCCAGGCCTACCCTGGAGGATCAGGTAGGGAGGCCGGGTCTACCCTGGAGGGTCAGGTAGGCAGGCCAAGCCTAGCCCAGAGGGCCCGTACGGACAGCAGGCGTACCCCGGAGCAGCGTTAGGGGTACCGGTACTACCCCGCAGCGTCAGGTAGGGACTCGAGGCCTACCCCGAAGAATCAGATAGGGAGGCCAGGTCTACCTCGCAGCATCAGTTAAGGAGGCGAGGCCTACCGCAGAGACCCAGTTAGGTGGCCAAGCCTAGCCCAGAGCGCCCGTATGGAGAGCAGGCGTGCCCCGGAGCAGCGTAGGGGTACCGTTACTACCCCACAATCGTACCAGGTAGGGTGCCAGGCCGGCGCCGGCAGCGTCAGGTACAGAGGCCAGGCCGAGCCCGGAGCGTCAGGTAGGGAGGCCAGGCCTACCCCAGGGGTTGAGGTAGGGAGGCCAGGCCTAGCTCACAGCACCCGTAAGGACAGCAGGTGTATCCTGGAGCAGCGGTAGGGGTACTGGTACTACCCTGCAGCGTCAGGTAGGGACTCGAGGCCTACCCCGAAGCATCAGTTAAGGAGGCCAGGCCTGACCTGGAGGGTCAGGTAGTGTGGCCAGGCCTAGCCCGGAGCGCCCGTACGGACAGCAGGCGTACCCCGGAGCAGCGGTAGGGGTACCAGTACTACCCCCGAGTACCGGTAGGGGTACCGGTACTGCGCCGCAGGATCAGGTAGGGAAGCCAGGCCGAGCCCGGAGGGTGAGGTAGGGCAGCCAGTCCTAGCCCCCGCGTGCCCGTAGGGACAGCGGATGTACCCCGGAGTACCAGCAGGGGTACCGGTACTACCCCGGAGCGCAAAATAAGGGGTACCGGTACTACCCCGGAGCACCAAATAAGGGGTAGCGGTACTACCCCGCAGCGTCGGGTAGGGACGCCAGACCGAGCCCGGAGCATCAGGTACAGAGGCCAGGCCTACCCCGGAGGGTCAGGTAAGGGAGGGCGGGTCTAGTCCCGGGCGCTAGGAGGGACAGCAGGTGCACCCCGGGGTACGAGTAGGGGTACCGGTTCCACCCCGGAGTACCAATGAGGGGCACCGGTACTACCCCGGAGCGTCAGGTAGGGATGCCAGGCCTACCCTGGAGGATCAGGTAGGGAGGCCGGGTCTACCCTGGAGGGTCAGGTAGGCAGGCCAAGCCTAGCCCAGAGGGCCCGTACGGACAGCAGGCGTACCCCGGAGCAGCGGTAGGGGTACCGGTACTACCCTGTGGTGGTTTGACCCTGGCTAGATGCCAGGTGCCCACCAAAGCCGTTCTATCACTCCCCCTCCTCAGCTGGACAGGGGAGAGAAAATATAACAAAGAGCTTGTGGGTCGAGATAAGGACAGGAGAGATTGCTCACCAATTACCGTCATGGGCAAAACAGACTCAGCTTGGGGAAAATTAACTGCATTTATTACAAATCAACCAGAGGAGGATAATGAGAAATAAAACCAAATCTCAGAACACCTTCCCTCCACCCCTCCCTTCTTCCCGGGCACAACTTCACTCCCGGATTCTCTACCACCCCCCCCCAGCGGCACAGGGGGACAGGGAATGGGGGTTACGGTCAGTTCATCACACGTTATTTTCTGCCGCTTCATCCTCCTCAGGGGGAGGACTCATCACACTCTTCCCCTGCTCCAACGTGGGGTCCCACCCACGGGAGACAGTCCTCCACGAACTTCTCCAACGTGGGCCCTTCCCACGGGCTGCAGTTCTTCACGAACTGCTCCAGCATGGGTCCTTTCCACGGCGTGCAGTCCTTCAGGAGCACACTGCTCCAGCGCGGGTCCCCCACGGGGTCACAAGTCCTGCCAGAAAACCTGCTCCGTGGGCTCCTCTCCACAGATCCGCAGGTCCTGGCAGGAACCTGCTCCAGCGCGGGCTTCCCACGGGGTCACAGCCTCCTTCGGGAACCCACCTGCTCCGGCGTGGGGTCCTCCACGGGCTGCAGGTGGATATCTGCACCACCGTGGACCTCCATGGACTGCAGGGGGACAGCCTGCCTCACCATGGTCTTCACCACGGGCCGCAGGGGACTCTCTGCTCCGGCGCCTGGAGCATCTCCTCCCCCTCCTTCTTCACTGACCTTGGTGTCTGCAGGGTTGTTTCTCTTACATGTTCTCACTCCTCTCTCCGGCGGCCGCTTTCGTCTGTGTCAACTTTTTTTCTTCCCTTCTTAAAAATGTTATCACAGAGGCGTTACCACTATCGCTGATTGGCTCGGCCTTGGCCGGCGGCGGGTCCCTCTTAGAGCCGGCTGGTATTGGCTCTCTCTCTCGAACACAGGGGAAGCTTCCAGCAACTTCTTACAGAAGCCACCCCTGCAACCCCCCCCCACTACCAAAACCTTGCCACACAAAACCAATACATACCCCCGAGTACCGGTAGGGGTACCAGTACTGCGCCGCCGGATCAGGTAGGGACGCCACGCCGAGCCCGGAGGGTGAGGTAGGGCGGGCAGGCCTAGCCCCCGCGTGCCCGTAGGGACAGCGGATGTACCCCGGAGTACCGGTAGGGGTACCGGTACCACCCTGCAGCATCGGGTAGGGACGCCAGGCCTAGCCTGGAGGCTGAGGTAGGGCGGCCAGGCCCAGCCCCCGCGTGCCCGTAGGGACAACAGATGTACCCCGGAGTACCGGTAGGGGTACCGGTACTGCCCCACAGGATCAGGTAGGGATGCCAGGCCTACGCCACAGCGTCAGGTAGGGTGGCCAGGCCTACCCTGGAGGGTCAGGTAGGGTGGCCAGGCCTAGCTCAGAGCACCCGTACGGACAGCAGGCGTACCCCGGAGCCCCGGTAGGGGTACCGGTACTACCCCGCAGCGTCAGGTAGGGACGCCAAGCCGAGCCCGGAGCATCAGGTAAGGAGGCCAGGCCTACCCCAGAGGCTCAGTTAGGGTGGCCAGGCCTAGCTCGGAACGCCCGTACGGACAGCAGGTGTACCCCGGAGCCGCGGTAGGGGTACCGGTACTACCCCCCAGTACCGGTAGGGGTACCGGTACTGCGCCGCAGGATCAGGTAGGGACGCCAGGCCGAGCCCGGAGGGTGAGGTAGGGCGGCCAGGCCTAGCCCCCGCGTGCCCGTAGGGACAGCGGATGTACCCCGGAGCAGCGGTAGGGGTACCGTTACTACCCCACAGCGTCAGGTAGGGATGCCAGGCCGAGCCCGCAGCATCAGGTACAGAGGCCAGGCCTACCCCGCAGCATCAGGTGGGGAGGCCAGGCCTACCCCAGGGGTTGAGGTAGGGAGGCGAGGCCTAGCTCGGAGCACCCGTACGGACAGCAGGTGTATCCTGGAGAAGCGGTAGGGGTACCGGTACTACCCCGCAGCGTCAGGTAGGGACTCGAGGCCTACCCCGAAGCATCAGGTAGGGAGGCCAGGCCTACCTCGCAGCATCAGTTAAGGAGGCCAGCCAGGCCTACCGCAGAGGCCCAGTTAGGGTGGCCAGGCCTAGCCCGGAGCGCCCGTACGGACAGCAGGCATACCCCGGAGGAGCGGTAGGGTTACCGGTACTACCCTGCAGCGTCAGGTAGGGATGCCAGGCCGAGCCCGGAGCGTCAGGTAGGGAGGCCATGCCCTACCCATGGGGTTGCGGTAGGGAGGCGAGGCCTAGCTCGGAGCACCCGTAAGGACAGCAGGTGTATCCTGGAGCAGCGGTAGGGGTACCGGTACTACCCTGCAGCGTCAGGTAGGGACGCCAGGCCGAGCCCGGAGCGTCAGGTAGGGAGGCCAGGCCTGCTCTGGAGGGTCAGGTAGGGAGGCCAGGCCTGCCCTGGACGGTCAGGTAGGGTGGCCAGGCCTAGCCCGGAGCGCCCGTACGGACAGCAGGCGTACCCCGGAGCAGCGGTAGGGGTACCGGTACTACCCCGCAGCGTCAGGTAGGGACTCCAGGCCTACCCCGAAGCATCAGACAGGGAGGCCAGGCCTACCTCGCAGCATCAGTTAAGGAGGCCAGGCCTACCGCAGAGGCCCAGTTAGGGTGGCCAGGCCTAGCCCGGAGCGCCCTTACGGACAGCAGGCGTACCCCGGATCAGCGGTAGGGGTACCGGTACTACCCTGCAGCGTCAGGTAGGGATGCCAGTCCGAGCCCGGAGCGTCCGGCTGGGAGGCCAGGCCCTACCCCAGGGGTTGAGGTAGGGAGGCGAGGCCTAGCTCGGAGCACCCGTACGGACAGCAGGTGTATCCTGGGGAAGCGGTAGGGGTACCGGTACTACCCCGCAGCGTCAGGTAGGGACTCGAGGCCTACCCCGAAGCATCAGATCGGGAGGCCAGGCCTACCTCGCAGCATCAGTTAAGGAGGCCAGGCCTACCGCAGAGGCCCAGTTAGGTGGCCAGGCCTAGCCCGGAGCGCCCGTACGGACAGCAGGCGTACCCCGGAGCAGCGGTAGGGGTACCAGTACTACTCCGCAGCGTCAGGTAGGGACGCCAGGCCTACCCCAGAGCATCAGGTTGGGAGGCCAGGCCCTACCCCAGGGGTTGAGGTAGGGAGGCGAGGCCTAGCTCGGAGCACCCGTACGGACAGCAGGTGTATCCTGGAGCAGCGGTAGGGGTACCGGTACTACCCCGCAGCGTCAGGTAGGGACTCGAGGCCTACCCCGAAGCATCAGATAGGGAGGCCAGGCCTACCTCGCAGCATCAGTTAAGGAGGCCAGGCCTACCGCAGAGGCCCAGTTAGGTGGCCAGGCCTAGCCCGGAGCGCCCGTACGGACAGCAGGCGTACCCCGGAGCAGCGGTAGGGGTACCGTTACTACCCCACAGCGTCAGGTAGGGATGCCAGGCCGAGCCCGCAGCATCAGGTACAGAGGCCAGGCCTACCCCGCAGCATCAGGTGGGGAGGCCAGGCCTACCCCAGGGGTTGAGGTAGGGAGGCGAGGCCTAGCTCGGAGCACCCGTACGGACAGCAGGAGTACCCTGGAGCAGCGGTACAGGTACCGGTACTACCCCGCAGTGTCAGGTAGGGAGGCCAGACCTACCCTGCGGCATCAGGTAGGGAAACCAGGCCTACCCCAGAGGCTCATTTAGGGTGGCGAGACGTAGCCCGGAGGGCCCGTACGGGCAGCAGGCCTACCCCGGAGCAGCGGTAGGGGCACCGGTATTACCCCCGAGTATCGGGTAGGGGTCCTAGTTATACCCTGCAGGATCAGGTAGGGACGCCAGGCCTAGCCCGGAGGGTGAGGTAGGGAGGGCGGGTCTTAACCCAGAGCGCTAGGAGGGACAGCCGGTGTACCCCGGAGTACCAGCAGGGGTACCGGTACTACCCCGGAGCGCAAAATAAGGGGTACCGGTACTACCCCGGAGCACCAAATAAGGGGTAGCGGTACTACCCCGCAGCGTCGGGTAGGGACGCCAGACCGAGCCCGGAGCATCAGGTACAGAGGCCAGGCCTACCCCGGAGGGTCAGGTAAGGGAGGGCGGGTCTAGTCCCGGGCGCTAGGAGGGACAGCAGGTGCACCCCGGGGTACGAGTAGGGGTACCGGTTCCACCCCGGAGTACCAATGAGGGGCACCGGTACTACCCCGGAGCGTCAGGTAGGGATGCCAGGCCTACCCTGGAGGATCAGGTAGGGAGGCCGGGTCTACCCTGGAGGGTCAGGTAGGCAGGCCAAGCCTAGCCCAGAGGGCCCGTACGGACAGCAGGCGTACCCCGGAGCAGCGGTAGGGGTACCGGTACTACCCTGTGGTGGTTTGACCCTGGCTAGATGCCAGGTGCCCACCAAAGCCGTTCTATCACTCCCCCTCCTCAGCTGGACAGGGGAGAGAAAATATAACAAAGAGCTTGTGGGTCGAGATAAGGACAGGAGAGATTGCTCACCAATTACCGTCATGGGCAAAACAGACTCAGCTTGGGGAAAATTAACTGCATTTATTACAAATCAACCAGAGGAGGATAATGAGAAATAAAACCAAATCTCAGAACACCTTCCCTCCACCCCTCCCTTCTTCCCGGGCACAACTTCACTCCCGGATTCTCTACCACCCCCCCCCAGCGGCACAGGGGGACAGGGAATGGGGGTTACGGTCAGTTCATCACACGTTATTTTCTGCCGCTTCATCCTCCTCAGGGGGAGGACTCATCACACTCTTCCCCTGCTCCAACGTGGGGTCCCACCCACGGGAGACAGTCCTCCACGAACTTCTCCAACGTGGGCCCTTCCCACGGGCTGCAGTTCTTCACGAACTGCTCCAGCATGGGTCCTTTCCACGGCGTGCAGTCCTTCAGGAGCACACTGCTCCAGCGCGGGTCCCCCACGGGGTCACAAGTCCTGCCAGAAAACCTGCTCCGTGGGCTCCTCTCCACAGATCCGCAGGTCCTGGCAGGAACCTGCTCCAGCGCGGGCTTCCCACGGGGTCACAGCCTCCTTCGGGAACCCACCTGCTCCGGCGTGGGGTCCTCCACGGGCTGCAGGTGGATATCTGCACCACCGTGGACCTCCATGGACTGCAGGGGGACAGCCTGCCTCACCATGGTCTTCACCACGGGCCGCAGGGGACTCTCTGCTCCGGCGCCTGGAGCATCTCCTCCCCCTCCTTCTTCACTGACCTTGGTGTCTGCAGGGTTGTTTCTCTTACATGTTCTCACTCCTCTCTCCGGCGGCCGCTTTCGTCTGTGTCAACTTTTTTTCTTCCCTTCTTAAAAATGTTATCACAGAGGCGTTACCACTATCGCTGATTGGCTCGGCCTTGGCCGGCGGCGGGTCCCTCTTAGAGCCGGCTGGTATTGGCTCTCTCTCTCGAACACAGGGGAAGCTTCCAGCAACTTCTTACAGAAGCCACCCCTGCAACCCCCCCCCACTACCAAAACCTTGCCACACAAAACCAATACATACCCCCGAGTACCGGTAGGGGTACCAGTACTGCGCCGCCGGATCAGGTAGGGACGCCACGCCGAGCCCGGAGGGTGAGGTAGGGCGGGCAGGCCTAGCCCCCGCGTGCCCGTAGGGACAGCGGATGTACCCCGGAGTACCGGTAGGGGTACCGGTACCACCCTGCAGCATCGGGTAGGGACGCCAGGCCTAGCCTGGAGGCTGAGGTAGGGCGGCCAGGCCCAGCCCCCGCGTGCCCGTAGGGACAACAGATGTACCCCGGAGTACCGGTAGGGGTACCGGTACTGCCCCACAGGATCAGGTAGGGAGGCCAGGCCTGCCCTGGAGGGTCAGGTAGGGTGGCCAGGCCTAGCCCGGAGCACCCGTACGGACAGCAGGCGTACCCCGGAGCAGCGGTAGGGGTACCGGTACTACCCTGCAGCGTCAGGTAGGGACGCCAGGCCGAGCCAGGAGCGTCCGGCTGGGAGGCCAGGCCCTACCCCAGGGGTTGAGGTAGGGAGGCGACGCCTATCTCGGAGCACCCGCACGGGCAGCAGGTGTATCCTGGAGCAGCGGTAGGGGTACCGCTACTACCCCGCAGCGTCAGGTAGGGACTCGAGGCCTACCCCGAAGCATCAGGTAGGGAGGCCAGGCCTACCTCGCAGCATCAGTTAAGGAGGCCAGGCCTACAGCAGAGGCCCAGTTAGGGTGGCCAGGCCTAGCCCGGAGCGCCTGTACGGACAGCAGGCGTACCCCGGAGCAGCGGTAGGGGTACCGGTACTACCCCGCAGCGTCAGGTAGGGACGCCAGGCCGAGCCCGGAGCGTCCGGCTGGGAGGCCAGGCCCTACCCCAGGGGTTGAGGTAGGGAGGCGAGGCCTAGCTCGGAGCACCCGTACGGACAGCAGGTGTATCCTGGAGCAGCGGTAGGGGTACCGGTACTACCCCGCAGCGTCAGGTAGGGACTCGAGGCCTACCCCGAAGCATCAGGTAGGGAGGCCAGGCCTACCTCGCAGCATCAGTTAAGGAGGCCAGCCAGGCCTACCGCAGAGGCCCAGTTAGGGTGGCCAGGCCTAGCCCGGAGCGCCCGTACGGACAGCAGGCGTACCCCGGAGCAGCGGTAGGGGTACCGGTACTACCCCGCAGCGTCAGGTAGGGACGCCAGGCCGAGCCCGGAGCATCAGGTAGGGAGGCCAGGCCTACCCCAGGGGTTGAGGTAGGGAGGTGAGGCCTAGGTTGGAGCACCCGTACGGACAGCAGGAGTACCCCGGAGCAGCGGCAGGGGTACCGGTACTACCCCGCAGCATCAGGTAGGGACTCGAGGCCTACCCCACAGCATCAGGTAGGGAAACCAGGCCTACCCCAGAGGCTCAGTTAGGGTGGCCAGGCCTAGCTCGGAATGCCTGTACGGACAGCAGGCGTGCCCCGGAGCAGCGGTAGGGGTACCGGTACTACCCCCGTGTACCGATGGGGGTACAAGTACCACCCTGCAGCGTCAGGTAGGGACGCCAGGCGAGCCCGCAGCATCAGGTACAGAGGCCAGGCCTACCCCGCAGCATCAGGTGGGGAGGCCAGGCCTACCCCAGGGGTTGAGGTAGGGAGGCGAGGCCTAGCTCGGAGCACCCGTACGGACAGCAGGAGTACCCTGGAGCAGCGGTACAAGTACCGGTACTACCCCGCAGTGTCAGGTAGGGAGGCCAGACCTACCCCGCGGCATCAGGTAGGGAAACCAGGCCTACCCCAGAGGCTCAGTTAGGGTGGCGAGACGTAGCCCGGAGGGCCCGTACGGGCAGCAGGCCTACCCCGGAGCAGCGGTAGGGGCACCGGTATTACCCCCGAGTATCGGTAGGGGTACCGGTACTGCGCCGCAGGATCAGGTAGGGACGCCACGCCGAGCCCGGAGGGTGAGGTAGGGCGGCCAGGCCTAGCCCCCGCGTGCCCGTAGGGACAGCGGATGTACCCCGGAGCAGCGGTAGGGGTACCGTTACTACCCCACAGCGTCAGGTAGGGATGCCAGGCCGAGCCCGCAGCATCAGGTACAGAGGCCAGGCCTACCCCGCAGCATCAGGTGGGGAGGCCAGGCCTACCCCAGGGGTTGAGGTAGGGAGGCGAGGCCTAGCTCGGAGCACCCGTACGGACAGCAGGAGTACCCTGGAGCAGCGGTACAGGTACCGGTACTACCCCGCAGTGTCAGGTAGGGAGGCCAGACCTACCCCGCGGCATCAGGTAGGGAAACCAGGCCTACCCCAGAGGCTCAGTTAGGGTGGCGAGACGTAGCCCGGAGGGCCCGTACGGGCAGCAGGCCTACCCCGGAGCAGCGGTAGGGGCACCGGTATTACCCCCGAGTATCGGTAGGGGTACCGGTACTGCGCCGCAGGATCAGGTAGGGACGCCAGGCCTAGCCCGGAGGGTGAGGTAGGGCGGCCAGGCCTAGCCCCCGCGTGCCCGTAGGGACAGCGGATGTACCCCGTAGCAGCGGTAGGGGTACCGTTACTACCCCACAGCGTCAGGTAGGGATGCCAGGCCGAGCCCGCAGCATCAGGTACAGAGGCCAGGCCTACCCCGCAGCATCAGGTGGGGAGGCCAGGCCTACCCCAGGGGTTGAGGTAGGGAGGCGAGGCCTAGCTCGGAGCACCCGTACGGACAGCAGGAGTACCCTGGAGCAGCGGTACAGGTACCGGTACTACCCCGCAGTGTCAGGTAGGGAGGCCAGACCTACCCCGCGGCATCAGGTAGGGAAACCAGGCCTACCCCAGAGGCTCAGTTAGGGTGGCGAGACGTAGCCCGGAGGGCCCGTACGGGCAGCAGGCCTACCCCGGAGCAGCGGTAGGGGCACCGGTATTACCCCCGAGTATCGGGTAGGGGTCCTAGTTATACCCTGCAGGATCAGGTAGGGACGCCAGGCCTAGCCCGGAGGGTGAGGTAGGGAGGGCGGGTCTTAACCCAGAGCGCTAGGAGGGACAGCCGGTGTACCCCGGAGTACCAGCAGGGGTACCGGTACTACCCCGGAGCGCAAAATAAGGGGTACCGGTACTACCCCGGAGCACCAAATAAGGGGTAGCGGTACTACCCCGCAGCGTCGGGTAGGGACGCCAGACCGAGCCCGGAGCATCAGGTACAGAGGCCAGGCCTACCCCGGAGGGTCAGGTAAGGGAGGGCGGGTCTAGCCCCGGGCGCTAGGAGGGACAGCAGGTGCACCCCGGGGTACGAGTAGGGGTACCGGTTCCACCCCGGAGTACCAATGAGGGGCACCGGTACTACCCCGGAGCGTCAGGTAGGGATGCCAGGCCTACCCTGGAGGATCAGGTAGGGAGGCCGGGTCTACCCTGGAGGGTCAGGTAGGCAGGCCAAGCCTAGCCCAGAGGGCCCGTACGGACAGCAGGCGTACCCCGGAGCAGCGGTAGGGGTACCGGTACTACCCTGTGGTGGTTTGACCCTGGCTAGATGCCAGGTGCCCACCAAAGCCGTTCTATCACTCCCCCTCCTCAGCTGGACAGGGGAGAGAAAATATAACAAAGAGCTTGTGGGTCGAGATAAGGACAGGAGAGATTGCTCACCAATTACCGTCATGGGCAAAACAGACTCAGCTTGGGGAAAATTAACTGCATTTATTACAAATCAACCAGAGGAGGATAATGAGAAATAAAACCAAATCTCAGAACACCTTCCCTCCACCCCTCCCTTCTTCCCGGGCACAACTTCACTCCCGGATTCTCTACCACCCCCCCCCAGCGGCACAGGGGGACAGGGAATGGGGGTTACGGTCAGTTCATCACACGTTATTTTCTGCCGCTTCATCCTCCTCAGGGGGAGGACTCATCACACTCTTCCCCTGCTCCAACGTGGGGTCCCACCCACGGGAGACAGTCCTCCACGAACTTCTCCAACGTGGGCCCTTCCCACGGGCTGCAGTTCTTCACGAACTGCTCCAGCATGGGTCCTTTCCACGGCGTGCAGTCCTTCAGGAGCACACTGCTCCAGCGCGGGTCCCCCACGGGGTCACAAGTCCTGCCAGAAAACCTGCTCCGTGGGCTCCTCTCCACAGATCCGCAGGTCCTGGCAGGAACCTGCTCCAGCGCGGGCTTCCCACGGGGTCACAGCCTCCTTCGGGAACCCACCTGCTCCGGCGTGGGGTCCTCCACGGGCTGCAGGTGGATATCTGCACCACCGTGGACCTCCATGGACTGCAGGGGGACAGCCTGCCTCACCATGGTCTTCACCACGGGCCGCAGGGGACTCTCTGCTCCGGCGCCTGGAGCATCTCCTCCCCCTCCTTCTTCACTGACCTTGGTGTCTGCAGGGTTGTTTCTCTTACATGTTCTCACTCCTCTCTCCGGCGGCCGCTTTCGTCTGTGTCAACTTTTTTTCTTCCCTTCTTAAAAATGTTATCACAGAGGCGTTACCACTATCGCTGATTGGCTCGGCCTTGGCCGGCGGCGGGTCCCTCTTAGAGCCGGCTGGTATTGGCTCTCTCTCTCGAACACAGGGGAAGCTTCCAGCAACTTCTTACAGAAGCCACCCCTGCAACCCCCCCCCACTACCAAAACCTTGCCACACAAAACCAATACATACCCCCGAGTACCGGTAGGGGTACCAGTACTGCGCCGCCGGATCAGGTAGGGACGCCACGCCGAGCCCGGAGGGTGAGGTAGGGCGGGCAGGCCTAGCCCCCGCGTGCCCGTAGGGACAGCGGATGTACCCCGGAGTACCGGTAGGGGTACCGGTACCACCCTGCAGCATCGGGTAGGGACGCCAGGCCTAGCCTGGAGGCTGAGGTAGGGCGGCCAGGCCCAGCCCCCGCGTGCCCGTAGGGACAACAGATGTACCCCGGAGTACCGGTAGGGGTACCGGTACTGCCCCACAGGATCAGGTAGGGATGCCAGGCCTACGCCACAGCGTCAGGTAGGGTGGCCAGGCCTACCCTGGAGGGTCAGGTAGGGTGGCCAGGCCTAGCTCAGAGCACCCGTACGGACAGCAGGCGTACCCCGGAGCCCCGGTAGGGGTACCGGTACTACCCCGCAGCGTCAGGTAGGGACGCCAAGCCGAGCCCGGAGCATCAGGTAAGGAGGCCAGGCCTACCCCAGAGGCTCAGTTAGGGTGGCCAGGCCTAGCTCGGAACGCCCGTACGGACAGCAGGTGTACCCCGGAGCCGCGGTAGGGGTACCGGTACTACCCCCCAGTACCGGTAGGGGTACCGGTACTGCGCCGCAGGATCAGGTAGGGACGCCACGCCGAGCCCGGAGGGTGAGGTAGGGCGGGCAGGCCTAGCCCCCGCGTGCCCGTAGGGACAGCGGATGTACCCCGGAGTACCGGTAGGGGTACCGGTACCACCCTGCAGCATCGGGTAGGGACGCCAGGCCTAGCCTGGAGGCTGAGGTAGGGCGGCCAGGCCCAGCCCCCGCGTGCCCGTAGGGACAACGGATGTACCCCGGAGTACCGGTAGGGGTACCGGTACTGCCCCACAGGATCAGGTAGGGACGCCAGGCCTACGCCACAGCGTCAGGTAGGGTGGCCAGGCCTACCCTGGAGGGTCAGGTAGAGTGGACAGGCCTAGCCCGGAGCGCCCGTACGGACAGCAGGCGTACCCCGGAGCAGCGGTAGGGGCACCGGTATTACCCCCGAGTATCGGGTAGGGGTCCTAGTTATACCCTGCAGGATCAGGTAGGGACGCCAGGCCTAGCCCGGAGGGTGAGGTAGGGAGGGCGTGTCTTAACCCAGAGCGCTAGGAGGGACAGCCGGTGTACCCCGAAGTACCAGCAGGGGTACCGGTACTACCCCGGAGCGCAAAATAAGGGGTACCGGTACTACCCCGGAGCACCAAATAAGGGGTAGCGGTACTACCCCGCAGTGTCAGGTAGGGACTCGAGGCCTACCCCACAGCATCAGGTAAGGAGGCCAGGCCTACCGCAGAGGCCCAGTTAGGGTGGCCAGGCCTAGCCCGGAGCGCCCGTACGGACAGCAGGCGTACCCCGGAGCAGCGGTAGGGGTACCGGTACTACCCTGCAGCGTCAGGTAGGGACGCCAGGCCGAGCCCAAGGCGTCAGGTAGGGAGGGCAGGCCTGCCCTGGAGGGTCAGGTAGGGAGGCCAGGCCTGCCCTGGAGCGTCAGGTAGGGTGGCCAGGCCTAGCCCGGAGTGCCCGTACGGACAGCAGGCATACCCCGGAGCAGCGGTAAGGGTACCGGTACTACCCCGCAGCGTCAGGTAGGGACTCGAGGCCTACCCCGAAAAATCAGGTAGGGAGGCCAGGTCTACCTCGCAGCATCAGTTAAGGAGGCGAGGCCTACCGCAGAGACCCAGTTAGGTGGCCAAGCCTAGCCCGGAGCGCCCGTATGGAGAGCAGGCGTACCCCGGAGCAGCGGTAGGGGTACCGGTACTACCCCCGAGTACTGGTAGGGTACCAGTACTGCGCCGCAGGATCAGGTAGGGACGCCACGCCGAGCCCGGAGGGTGAGGTAGGGCGGCCAGGCCTAGCCCCCGCGTGCCCGTAGGGACAGCGGATGTACCCCGGAGCAGCGGTAGGGGTTCCGTTACTACCCCACAGCGTCAGGTAGGGATGCCAGGCCTAGCCCGGAGCGCCCGTACGGACAGCAGGCGTACCCCGGAGCAGCGGTAGGGGTACCGGTACTACCCTGCAGCGTCAGGTAGGGACGCCAGGCCGAGCCCGAAGCGTCCGGCTGGGAGGCCAGGCCCTACCCCAGGGGTTGAGGTAGGGAGGCGAGGCCTAGCTCGGAGCACCCGTACGGACAGCAGGTGTATCCTGGAGCAGCGGTAGGGGTACCGGTACTACCCCGCAGCGTCAGGTAGGGACTCGAGGCCTACCCCGAAGCATCAGGTAGGGAGGCCAGGCCTACCTCACAGCATCAGTTAAGGAGGCCAGCCAGGCCTACCGCAGAGGCCCAGTTAGGGTGGCCAGGCCTAGCCCGGAGCGCCCGTACGGACAGCAGGCATACCCCGGAGGAGCGGTAGGGGTACCGGTACTACCCCGCAGCGTCAGGTAGGGACGCCAGGCCGAGCCCAAAGCGTCAGGTAGGGAGGCCAGGCCCTACCCCAGGGGTTGAGGTAGGGAGGCGAGGCCTAGCTCGGAGCACCCGTACGGACAGCAGGCGTACCCCGGAGCCGCGGTAGGGGTACCGGTACTACCCCCGAGTACCGGTAGGGGTAGCGGTACTGCGCCGCAGGATCAGGTAGGGACGCCAGGCCGAGCCCGGAGGGTGAGGTAGGGCAGCCAGGCCTAGCCCCCGCGTGCCCGTAGGGACAGCGGATGTACCCCGGAGCAGCGGTAGGGGTACCGTTACTACCCCACAGCGTCAGGTAGGGATGCCAGGCCGAGCCCGCAGCATCAGGTACAGAGGCCAGGCCTACCCCGCAGCATCAGGTGGGGAGGCCAGGCCTACCCCAGGGGTTGAGGTAGGGAGGCGAGGCCTAGCTCGGAGCACCCGTATGGACAGCAGGTGTATCCTGGAGAAGCGGTAGGGGTACCGGTACTACCCCGCAGCATCAGGTAGGGACTCGAGGCCTACCCCGAAGCATCAGGTAGGGAGGCCAGGCCTACCTCGCAGCATCAGTTAAGGAGGCCAGGCCTACCGCACAGGCCCAGATAGGGTGGCCAGGCCTAGCCCGGAGCGCCCGTACGGACAGCAGGCGTACCCCGGAGCAGCGGTAGGGGTACCGGTACTACCCTGCAGCGTCAGGTAGGGACGCCAGGC
This sequence comes from Necrosyrtes monachus, assembly GCA_037953605.1. Lineage (NCBI taxonomy): Eukaryota > Metazoa > Chordata > Aves > Accipitriformes > Accipitridae > Necrosyrtes > Necrosyrtes monachus. The sequence goes on along the minus strand of JAZGTQ010000346.1, from coordinate 21,166 downwards.
CGAGCCCGGAGCGTCCGGCTGGGAGGCCAGGCCCTACCCCAGGGGTTGAGGTAGGGAGGCGAGGCGTAGCTCGGAGCACCCGTACAGACAGCAGGTGTATCCTGGAGCAGCGGTAGGGGTACCGGTACTACCCCGCAGCGTCAGGTAGGGACGCCAGGCCTACCCCAGAGCATCAGGTTGGGAGGCCAGGCCCTACCTATGGGGTTGAGGTAGGGAGGCGAGGCCTAGCTCGGAGCACCCGTATGGACAGCAGGTGTATCCTGAAGCAGCAGTAGGGGTACCGGTACTACCCCGCAGCGTCAGGTAGGGACTCGAGGCCTACCCCGAAGCATCAGGTAGGGAGGCCAGCCAGGCCTACCGCAGAGGCCCAGTTAGGGTGGCCAGGCCTAGCCCGGAGCGCCCGTACGGACAGCAGGCGTACCCCGGAGCAGCGGTAGGGTTACCGGTACTACCCTGCAGCGTCAGGTAGGGACGCCAGGCCGAGCCCGGAGCATCAGGTAGGGAGGCCAGGCCTACCGCAGAGGCCCAGATAGGGTGCCCAGGCCTAGCACGGAGCACCCGTACGGACAGCAGGCGTACCCCGGAGCAGTGGTAGGGGTACCGGTACTACCCTGCAGCGTCAGGTAGGGACGCCAGGCCGAGCCCGGAGCATCCGGCTGGGAGGCCAGGCCCTACCCCAGGGGTTGAGGTAGGGAGGCGAGGCCTAGCTCGGAGCACCCGTAAGGACAGGAGGTGTATCCTGGAGCAGCGGTAGTGGTACCGGCACTACCCTGCAGCGTCAGGTAGGGACGCCAGGCCTACCCCAGAGCGTCAGGTAGGGAGGCCAGGCCTACCCTGGAGGGTCAGGTAGGGTGGCCAGGCCGAGCCCGGAGCGCCCGTACGGACAGCGGGCGTACCCCGGAGCAGCGGTAGGGGTACCGGTACTACCCCGCAGCGTCAGGTAGGGACTCGAGGCCTACCCCGAAGCATCAGGTAGGGAGGCCAGGCCTACCTCGCAGCATCAGTTAAGGAGGCCAGGCCTACCGCAGAGGCCCAGTTAGGTGGCCAGGCCTAGGCCGGAGCGCCCGTACGGACAGCAGGCGTACCCCGGAGCAGCGGTAGGGGTACCGGTACTACCCCGCAGCGTCAGGTAGGGACGCCACGCCTACCCCGGAGCATCAGGTAGGGAGGCCAGGCCTACCGCAGAGGCCCAGTTGGGGTGGCGAGACGTAGCCCGGAGGGCCCGTACGGGCAGCAGGCCTACCCCGGAGCAGCGGTAGGGGCACCGGTATTACCCCCGAGTATCGGGTAGGGGTCCTAGTTATACCCTGCAGGATCAGGTAGGGACGCCAGGCCTAGCCCGGAGGGTGAGGTAGGGAGGGCGGGTCTTAACCCAGAGCGCTAGGAGGGACAGCCGGTGTACCCCGGAGTACCAGCAGGGGTACCGGTACTACCCCGCAGCGCAAAATGAGGGGTACCGGTACTACCCCGGAGCACCAAATAAGGGGTAGCGGTACTACCCCGCAGCGTCGGGTAGGGACGCCAGACCGAGCCCGGAGCATGAGGTACAGAGGCCAGGCCTACCCCGGAGGGTCAGGTAAGGGAGGGCGGGTCAAGCCCCGGGCGCTAGGAGGGACAGCAGGTGCACCCCGGGGTACGAGTAGGGGTACCGGTTCCACCCCGGAGTACCAATGAGGGGCACCGGTACTACCCCGGAGCGTCAGGTAGGGATGCCAGGCCTACCCTGGAGGATCAGGTAGGGAGGCCGGGTCTACCTCGCAGCATCAGTTAAGGAGGCCAGGCCTACCGCAGAGGCCCAGTTAGGGTGGCCAGGCCTAGCCCGGAGCGCCCGTACGGACAGCAGGCGTACCCCGGAGCAGCGGTAGGGGTACCGGTACTACCCCGCAGCGTCAGGTAGGGACGCCAGGCCTACCCCGAAGCATCAGATAGGGAGGCCAGGCCTACCTCGCAGCATCAGTTAAGGAGGCCAGGCCTACCGCAGAGGCCCAGTTAGGGTGGCCAGGCCTAGCCCGGAGCGCCCGTACGGACAGCAGGCGTACCCCGGAGCAGCGGTAGGGGTACCGGTACTACCCCGCAGCGTCAGGTAGGGACGCCAGGCCGAGCCCGGAGCGTCCGGCTGGGAGGCCAGGCCGTACCCCAGGGGTTGAGGTAGGGAGGCGAGGCCTAGCTCGGAGCACCCGTACGGACAGCAGGTGTATCCTGGAGCAGCGGTAGGGGTACCGGTACTACCCCGCAGCGTCAGGTAGGGACTCGAGGCCTACCCCGAAGCATCAGGTAGGGAGGCCAGGCCTACCTCGCAGCATCAGTTAAGGAGGCCAGCCAGGCCTACCGCAGAGGCCCAGTTAGGTGGCCAGGCCTAGCCCGGAGCGCCCGTACGGACAGCAGGCGTACCCAGGAGCAGCGGTAGGGGTACCGGTACTACCCTGCAGCGTCAGGTAGGGACGCCAGGCCGAGCCCGGAGCGTCCGGCTGGGAGGCCAGGCCCTACCCCAGGGGTTGAGGTAGGGAGGCGAGGCCTAGCTCGGAGCACCCGTAAAGACAGCAGGTGTATCCTGGAGCAGCGGTAAGGGTACCGGTACTACCCCGCAGCGTCAGGTAGGGACGCCAGGCCGAGCCCGGAGCGTCAGGTAGGGAGGCCAGGCCCTACCCCAGGGGTTGAGGTAGGGAGGCGAGGCCTAGCTCAGAGCACCCGTAAGGACAGCAGGTGTATCCTGGAGCAGCGGTAGGGGTACCGGTACTACCCTGCAGCGTCAGGTAGGGACGCCAGGCCGAGCCCGGAGCGTCAGGTAGGGAGGCCAGGCCTGCCCTGGAGGGTCAGGTAGGTTGGCCAGGCCTAGCCCGGAGCGCCCGTACGGACAGCAGGCATACCCCGGAGCAGCGGTAGGGGTACCAGTACTACTCCGCAGCGTCAGGTAGGGACGCCAGGCCGAGCCCGGAGCATCAGGTTGGGAGGCCAGGCCCTACCCCAGGGGTTGAGGTAGGGAGGCGAGGCCTAGCTCGGAGCACCCGTACGGACAGCAGGTGTATCCTGGAGCAGCGGTAGGGGTACCGGTACTACCCCGCAGCGTCAGGTAGGGACTCGAGGCCTACCCCGAAGCATCAGGTAGGGAGGCCAGGCCTACCTCGCAGCATCAGTTAAGGAGGCCAGCCAGGCCTACCGCAGAGGCCCAGTTAGGTGGCCAGGCCTAGCCCGGAGCGCCCGTACGGACAGCAGGCGTACCCCGGAGCAGTGGTAGGGTTACCGGTACTACCCTGCAGCGTCAGGTAGGGATGCCAGGCCGAGCCCGGAGCGTCAGGTACGGAGGCCATGCCCTACCCATGGGGTTGCCGTAGGGAGGCGAGGCCTAGCTCGGAGCACCCGTAAGGACAGCAGGTGTATCCTGGAGCAGCGGTAGGGGTACCGGTACTACCCTGCAGCGTCAGGTAGGGACGCCAGGCCGAGCCCGGAGCGTCAGGTAGGGAGGCCAGGCCTGCTCTGGAGGGTCAGGTAGGGAGGCCAGGCCTGCCCTGGAGCGTCAGGTAGGGTGGCCAGGCCTCGCCCGGAGCGCCCGTACGGACAGCAGGCGTACCCCGGAGCAGCGGTAGGGGTACCAGTACTACTCCGCAGCGTCAGGTAGGGACGCCAGGCCGAGCCCGGAGCATCAGGTTGGGAGGCCAGGCCCTACCCCAGGGGTTGAGGTAGGGAGGCGAGGCCTAGCTCGGAGCACCCGTACGGACAGCAGGTCTATCCTGGAGCAGCGGTAGGGGTACCGGTACTACCCCCCAGTACCGGTAGGGGTACCGGTACTGCGCCGCAGGATCAGGTAGGGACGCCAGGCCGAGCCCGGAGGGTGAGGTAGGGCGGCCAGGCGTAGCCCCCGCGTGCCCGTAGGGACAGCGGATGTACCCCGGAGCAGCGGTAGGGGTACCGTTACTACCCCACAGCGTCAGGTAGGGATGCCAGGCCGAGCCCGCAGCATCAGGTACAGAGGTCAGGCCTACCCCGCAGCATCAGGTGGGGAGGCCAGGCCTACCCCAGGGGTTGAGGTAGGGAGGCGAGGCCTAGCTCGGAGCACCCGTACGGACAGCAGGAGTACCCTGGAGCAGCGGTACAGGTACCGGTACTACCCCGCAGTGTCAGGTAGGGAGGCCAGACCTACCCCGTGGCATCAGGTAGGGAAACCAGGCCTACCCCAGAGGCTCAGTTAGGGTGGCGAGACGTAGCCCGGAGGGCCCGTACGGGCAGCAGGCCTACCCCGGAGCAGCGGTAGGGGTACCAGTACTACTCCGCAGCGTCAGGTAGGGACGCCAAGCCTACCCCAGAGCATCAGGTTGGGAGGCCAGGCCCTACCCCAGGGGTTGAGGTAGGGAGGCGAGGCCTAGCTCGGAGCACCCGTACGGACAGCAGGTGTATCCTGGAGCAGCGGTAGGGGTACCGGTACTACCCCGCAGCGTCAGGTAGGGACTCGAGGCCTACCCCGAAGCATCAGATAGGGAGGCCAGGCCTACCTCGCAGCATCAGTTAAGGAGGCCAGGCCTACCGCAGAGGCCCAGTTAGGTGGCCAGGCCTAGCCCGGAGCGCCCGTACGGACAGCAGGCGTACCCCGGAGCAGCGGTAGGGGTACCAGTACTACCCTGCAGCGTCAGGTAGGGACGCCAGGCCGAGCCCGGAGCGTCAGGTAGGGAGGCCAGGCCTGCCCTGGAGGGTCAGGTAGGGTGGCCAGGCCTAGCCCGGAGCGCCCGTACGGACAGCAGGCATACCCCGGAGCAGCGGTAGGGGTACCGTTACTACCCCACAGCGTCAGGTAGGGATGCCAGGCCGAGCGCGCAGCATCAGGTACAGAGGCCAGGCCTACCCCGCAGCATCAGGTGGGGAGGCCAGGCCTACCCCAGGGGTTGAGGTAGGGAGGCGAGGCCTAGCTCGGAGCACCCGTACGGACAGCAGGAGTACCCTGGAGCAGCGGTACAGGTACCGGTACTACCCCGCAGTGTCAGGTAGGGAGGCCAGACCTACCCCGCGGCATCAGGTAGGGAAACCAGGCCTACCCCAGAGGCTCAGTTAGGGTGGCGAGACGTAGCCCGGAGGGCCCGTACGGGCAGCAGGCCTACCCCGGAGCAGCGGTAGGGGCACCGGTATTACCCCCGAGTATCGGGTAGGGGTCCTAGTTATACCCTGCAGGATCAGGTAGGGACGCCAGGCCTAGCCCGGAGGGTGAGGTAGGGAGGGCGGGTCTTAACCCAGAGCGCTAGGAGGGACAGCCGGTGTACCCCGGAGTACCAGCAGGGGTACCGGTACTACCCCGGAGCGCAAAATAAGGGGTACCGGTACTACCCCGGAGCACCAAATAAGGGGTAGCGGTACTACCCCGCAGCGTCGGGTAGGGACGCCAGACCGAGCCCGGAGCATCAGGTACAGAGGCCAGGCCTACCCCGGAGGGTCAGGTAAGGGAGGGCGGGTCTAGCCCCGGGCGCTAGGAGGGACAGCAGGTGCACCCCGGGGTACGAGTAGGGGTACCGGTTCCACCCCGGAGTACCAATGGGGGGCACCGGTACTACCCCGGAGCGTCAGGTAGGGATGCCAGGCCTACCCTGGAGGATCAGGTAGGGAGGCCGGGTCTACCCTGGAGGGTCAGGTAGGCAGGCCAAGCCTAGCCCAGAGGGCCCGTACGGACAGCAGGCGTACCCCGGAGCAGCGGTAGGGGTACCGGTACTACCCTGTGGTGGTTTGACCCTGGCTAGATGCCAGGTGCCCACCAAAGCCGTTCTATCACTCCCCCTCCTCAGCTGGACAGGGGAGAGAAAATATAACAAAGAGCTTGTGGGTCGAGATAAGGACAGGAGAGATTGCTCACCAATTACCGTCATGGGCAAAACAGACTCAGCTTGGGGAAAATTAACTGCATTTATTACAAATCAACCAGAGGAGGATAATGAGAAATAAAACCAAATCTCAGAACACCTTCCCTCCACCCCTCCCTTCTTCCCGGGCACAACTTCACTCCCGGATTCTCTACCACCCCCCCCCAGCGGCACAGGGGGACAGGGAATGGGGGTTACGGTCAGTTCATCACACGTTATTTTCTGCCGCTTCATCCTCCTCAGGGGGAGGACTCATCACACTCTTCCCCTGCTCCAACGTGGGGTCCCACCCACGGGAGACAGTCCTCCACGAACTTCTCCAACGTGGGCCCTTCCCACGGGCTGCAGTTCTTCACGAACTGCTCCAGCATGGGTCCTTTCCACGGCGTGCAGTCCTTCAGGAGCACACTGCTCCAGCGCGGGTCCCCCACGGGGTCACAAGTCCTGCCAGAAAACCTGCTCCGTGGGCTCCTCTCCACAGATCCGCAGGTCCTGGCAGGAACCTGCTCCAGCGCGGGCTTCCCACGGGGTCACAGCCTCCTTCGGGAACCCACCTGCTCCGGCGTGGGGTCCTCCACGGGCTGCAGGTGGATATCTGCACCACCGTGGACCTCCATGGACTGCAGGGGGACAGCCTGCCTCACCATGGTCTTCACCACGGGCCGCAGGGGACTCTCTGCTCCGGCGCCTGGAGCATCTCCTCCCCCTCCTTCTTCACTGACCTTGGTGTCTGCAGGGTTGTTTCTCTTACATGTTCTCACTCCTCTCTCCGGCGGCCGCTTTCGTCTGTGTCAACTTTTTTTCTTCCCTTCTTAAAAATGTTATCACAGAGGCGTTACCACTATCGCTGATTGGCTCGGCCTTGGCCGGCGGCGGGTCCCTCTTAGAGCCGGCTGGTATTGGCTCTCTCTCTCGAACACAGGGGAAGCTTCCAGCAACTTCTTACAGAAGCCACACCTGCAACCCCCCCCCACTACCAAAACCTTGCCACACAAAACCAATACATACCCCCGAGTACCGGTAGGGGTACCAGTACTGCGCCGCAGGATCAGGTAGGGACGCCACGCCGAGCCCGGAGGGTGAGGTAGGGCGGCCAGGCCTAGCCCCCGCGTGCCCGTAGGGACAGCGGATGTACCCCGGAGTACCGGTAGGGGTACCGGTACCACCCTGCAGCATCGGGTAGGGACGCCAGGCCTAGCCTGGAGGCTGAGGTAGGGCGGCCAGGCCCAGCCCCCGCGTGCCCGTAGGGACAACGGATGTACCCCGGAGTACCGGTAGGGGTACCGGTACTGCCCCACAGGATCAGGTAGGGACGCCAGGCCTACGCCACAGCGTCAGGTAGGGTGGCCAGGCCTACCCTGGAGGGTCAGGTAGAGTGGACAGGCATAGCCCGGAGCGCCCGTACGGACAGCAGGCGTACCCCGGAGCAGCGGTAGGGGCACCGGTATTACCCCCGAGTATCGGGTAGGGGTCCTAGTTATACCCTGCAGGATCAGGTAGGGACGCCAGGCCTAGCCCGGAGGGTGAGGTAGGGAGGGCGTGTCTTAACCCAGAGCGCTAGGAGGGACAGCCGGTGTACCCCGAAGTACCAGCAGGGGTACCGGTACTACCCCGGAGCGCAAAATAAGGGGTACCGGTACTACCCCGGAGCACCAAATAAGGGGTAGCGGTACTACCCCGCAGTGTCAGGTAGGGACTCGAGGCCTACCCCACAGCATCAGGTAAGGAGGCCAGGCCTACCGCAGAGGCCCAGTTAGGGTGGCCAGGCCTAGCCCGGAGCGCCCGTACGGACAGCAGGCGTACCCCGGAGCAGCGGTAGGGGTACCGGTACTACCCTGCAGCGTCAGGTAGGGACGCCAGGCCGAGCCCAAGGCGTCAGGTAGGGAGGGCAGGCCTGCCCTGGAGGGTCAGGTAGGGAGGCCAGGCCTGCCCTGGAGCGTCAGGTAGGGTGGCCAGGCCTAGCCCGGAGTGCCCGTACGGACAGCAGGCATACCCCGGAGCAGCGGTAAGGGTACCGGTACTACCCCGCAGCGTCAGGTAGGGACTCGAGGCCTACCCCGAAAAATCAGGTACGGAGGCCAGGTCTACCTCGCAGCATCAGTTAAGGAGGCGAGGCCTACCGCAGAGACCCAGTTAGGTGGCCAAGCCTAGCCCGGAGCGCCCGTATGGAGAGCAGGCGTACCCCGGAGCAGCGGTAGGGGTACCGGTACTACCCCCGAGTACTGGTAGGGTACCAGTACTGCGCCGCAGGATCAGGTAGGGACGCCACGCCGAGCCCGGAGGGTGAGGTAGGGCGGCCAGGCCTAGCCCCCGCGTGCCCGTAGGGACAGCGGATGTACCCCGGAGCAGCGGTAGGGGTTCCGTTACTACTCCGCAGCGTCAGGTAGGGACGCCAAGCCTACCCCAGAGCATCAGGTTGGGAGGCCAGGCCCTACCCCAGGGGTTGAGGTAGGGAGGCGAGGCCTAGCTCGGAGCACCCGTACGGACAGCAGGTGTATCCTGGAGCAGCGGTAGGGGTACCGGTACTACCCCGCAGCGTCAGGTAGGGACTCGAGGCCTACCCCGAAGCATCAGATAGGGAGGCCAGGCCTACCTCGCAGCATCAGTTAAGGAGGCCAGGCCTACCGCAGAGGCCCAGTTAGGTGGCCAGGCCTAGCCCGGAGCGCCCGTACGGACAGCAGGCGTACCCCGGAGCAGCGGTAGGGGTACCAGTACTACCCTGCAGCGTCAGGTAGGGACGCCAGGCCGAGCCCGGAGCGTCAGGTAGGGAGGCCAGGCCTGCCCTGGAGGGTCAGGTAGGGTGGCCAGGCCTAGCCCGGAGCGCCCGTACGGACAGCAGGCATACCCCGGAGCAGCGGTAGGGGTACCGTTACTACCCCACAGCGTCAGGTAGGGATGCCAGGCCGAGCGCGCAGCATCAGGTACAGAGGCCAGGCCTACCCCGCAGCATCAGGTGGGGAGGCCAGGCCTACCCCAGGGGTTGAGGTAGGGAGGCGAGGCCTAGCTCGGAGCACCCGTACGGACAGCAGGAGTACCCTGGAGCAGCGGTACAGGTACCGGTACTACCCCGCAGTGTCAGGTAGGGAGGCCAGACCTACCCCGCGGCATCAGGTAGGGAAACCAGGCCTACCCCAGAGGCTCAGTTAGGGTGGCGAGACGTAGCCCGGAGGGCCCGTACGGGCAGCAGGCCTACCCCGGAGCAGCGGTAGGGGCACCGGTATTACCCCCGAGTATCGGGTAGGGGTCCTAGTTATACCCTGCAGGATCAGGTAGGGACGCCAGGCCTAGCCCGGAGGGTGAGGTAGGGAGGGCGGGTCTTAACCCAGAGCGCTAGGAGGGACAGCCGGTGTACCCCGGAGTACCAGCAGGGGTACCGGTACTACCCCGGAGCGCAAAATAAGGGGTACCGGTACTACCCCGGAGCACCAAATAAGGGGTAGCGGTACTACCCCGCAGCGTCGGGTAGGGACGCCAGACCGAGCCCGGAGCATCAGGTACAGAGGCCAGGCCTACCCCGGAGGGTCAGGTAAGGGAGGGCGGGTCTAGCCCCGGGCGCTAGGAGGGACAGCAGGTGCACCCCGGGGTACGAGTAGGGGTACCGGTTCCACCCCGGAGTACCAATGGGGGGCACCGGTACTACCCCGGAGCGTCAGGTAGGGATGCCAGGCCTACCCTGGAGGATCAGGTAGGGAGGCCGGGTCTACCCTGGAGGGTCAGGTAGGCAGGCCAAGCCTAGCCCAGAGGGCCCGTACGGACAGCAGGCGTACCCCGGAGCAGCGGTAGGGGTACCGGTACTACCCTGTGGTGGTTTGACCCTGGCTAGATGCCAGGTGCCCACCAAAGCCGTTCTATCACTCCCCCTCCTCAGCTGGACAGGGGAGAGAAAATATAACAAAGAGCTTGTGGGTCGAGATAAGGACAGGAGAGATTGCTCACCAATTACCGTCATGGGCAAAACAGACTCAGCTTGGGGAAAATTAACTGCATTTATTACAAATCAACCAGAGGAGGATAATGAGAAATAAAACCAAATCTCAGAACACCTTCCCTCCACCCCTCCCTTCTTCCCGGGCACAACTTCACTCCCGGATTCTCTACCACCCCCCCCCAGCGGCACAGGGGGACAGGGAATGGGGGTTACGGTCAGTTCATCACACGTTATTTTCTGCCGCTTCATCCTCCTCAGGGGGAGGACTCATCACACTCTTCCCCTGCTCCAACGTGGGGTCCCACCCACGGGAGACAGTCCTCCACGAACTTCTCCAACGTGGGCCCTTCCCACGGGCTGCAGTTCTTCACGAACTGCTCCAGCATGGGTCCTTTCCACGGCGTGCAGTCCTTCAGGAGCACACTGCTCCAGCGCGGGTCCCCCACGGGGTCACAAGTCCTGCCAGAAAACCTGCTCCGTGGGCTCCTCTCCACAGATCCGCAGGTCCTGGCAGGAACCTGCTCCAGCGCGGGCTTCCCACGGGGTCACAGCCTCCTTCGGGAACCCACCTGCTCCGGCGTGGGGTCCTCCACGGGCTGCAGGTGGATATCTGCACCACCGTGGACCTCCATGGACTGCAGGGGGACAGCCTGCCTCACCATGGTCTTCACCACGGGCCGCAGGGGACTCTCTGCTCCGGCGCCTGGAGCATCTCCTCCCCCTCCTTCTTCACTGACCTTGGTGTCTGCAGGGTTGTTTCTCTTACATGTTCTCACTCCTCTCTCCGGCGGCCGCTTTCGTCTGTGTCAACTTTTTTTCTTCCCTTCTTAAAAATGTTATCACAGAGGCGTTACCACTATCGCTGATTGGCTCGGCCTTGGCCGGCGGCGGGTCCCTCTTAGAGCCGGCTGGTATTGGCTCTCTCTCTCGAACACAGGGGAAGCTTCCAGCAACTTCTTACAGAAGCCACACCTGCAACCCCCCCCCACTACCAAAACCTTGCCACACAAAACCAATACATACCCCCGAGTACCGGTAGGGGTACCAGTACTGCGCCGCAGGATCAGGTAGGGACGCCACGCCGAGCCCGGAGGGTGAGGTAGGGCGGCCAGGCCTAGCCCCCGCGTGCCCGTAGGGACAGCGGATGTACCCCGGAGTACCGGTAGGGGTACCGGTACCACCCTGCAGCATCGGGTAGGGACGCCAGGCCTAGCCTGGAGGCTGAGGTAGGGCGGCCAGGCCCAGCCCCCGCGTGCCCGTAGGGACAACGGATGTACCCCGGAGTACCGGTAGGGGTACCGGTACTGCCCCACAGGATCAGGTAGGGACGCCAGGCCTACGCCACAGCGTCAGGTAGGGTGGCCAGGCCTACCCTGGAGGGTCAGGTAGAGTGGACAGGCATAGCCCGGAGCGCCCGTACGGACAGCAGGCGTACCCCGGAGCAGCGGTAGGGGCACCGGTATTACCCCCGAGTATCGGGTAGGGGTCCTAGTTATACCCTGCAGGATCAGGTAGGGACGCCAGGCCTAGCCCGGAGGGTGAGGTAGGGAGGGCGTGTCTTAACCCAGAGCGCTAGGAGGGACAGCCGGTGTACCCCGAAGTACCAGCAGGGGTACCGGTACTACCCCGGAGCGCAAAATAAGGGGTACCGGTACTACCCCGGAGCACCAAATAAGGGGTAGCGGTACTACCCCGCAGTGTCAGGTAGGGACTCGAGGCCTACCCCACAGCATCAGGTAAGGAGGCCAGGCCTACCGCAGAGGCCCAGTTAGGGTGGCCAGGCCTAGCCCGGAGCGCCCGTACGGACAGCAGGCGTACCCCGGAGCAGCGGTAGGGGTACCGGTACTACCCTGCAGCGTCAGGTAGGGACGCCAGGCCGAGCCCAAGGCGTCAGGTAGGGAGGGCAGGCCTGCCCTGGAGGGTCAGGTAGGGAGGCCAGGCCTGCCCTGGAGCGTCAGGTAGGGTGGCCAGGCCTAGCCCGGAGTGCCCGTACGGACAGCAGGCATACCCCGGAGCAGCGGTAAGGGTACCGGTACTACCCCGCAGCGTCAGGTAGGGACTCGAGGCCTACCCCGAAAAATCAGGTACGGAGGCCAGGTCTACCTCGCAGCATCAGTTAAGGAGGCGAGGCCTACCGCAGAGACCCAGTTAGGTGGCCAAGCCTAGCCCGGAGCGCCCGTATGGAGAGCAGGCGTACCCCGGAGCAGCGGTAGGGGTACCGGTACTACCCCCGAGTACTGGTAGGGTACCAGTACTGCGCCGCAGGATCAGGTAGGGACGCCACGCCGAGCCCGGAGGGTGAGGTAGGGCGGCCAGGCCTAGCCCCCGCGTGCCCGTAGGGACAGCGGATGTACCCCGGAGCAGCGGTAGGGGTTCCGTTACTACCCCACAGCGTCAGGTAGGGATGCCAGGCCTAGCCCGGAGCGCCCGTACGGACAGCAGGCGTACCCCGGAGCAGCGGTAGGGGTACCGGTACTACCCTGCAGCGTCAGGTAGGGACGCCAGGCCGAGCCCGGAGCGTCCGGCTGGGAGGCCAGGCCCTACCCCAGGGGTTGAGGTAGGGAGGCGAGGCCTAGCTCGGAGCACCCGTAAGGACAGCAGGCGTACCCCGGAGCAGCGGTAGGGGTACCGGTACTACCCCGCAGCGTCAGGTAGGGACTCGAGGCCTACCCCGAAGCATCAGATAGGGAGGCCAGGCCTACCTCGCAGCATCAGTTAAGGAGGCCAGGCCTACCGCAGAGGCCCAGTTAGGTAGCCAGGCCTAGCCCGGAGGGCCCGTACGGACAGCAGGCGTACCCCGGAGCAGCGGTAGGGGTACCGGTACTACCCTGCAGCGTCAGGTAGGGACGCCAGGCCGAGCCCGAAGCGTCCGGCTGGGAGGCCAGGCCCTACCCCAGGGGTTGAGGTAGGGAGGCGAGGCCTAGCTCGGAGCACCCGTACGGACAGCAGGTGTATCCTGGAGCAGCGGTAGGGGTACCGGTACTACCCCGCAGCGTCAGGTAGGGACTCGAGGCCTACCCCGAAGCATCAGGTAGGGAGGCCAGGCCTACCTCACAGCATCAGTTAAGGAGGCCAGCCAGGCCTACCGCAGAGGCCCAGTTAGGGTGGCCAGGCCTAGCCCGGAGCGCCCGTACGGACAGCAGGCGTACCCCGGAGGAGCGGTAGGGGTACCGGTACTACCCCGCAGCGTCAGGTAGGGACGCCAGGCCGAGCCCAAAGCGTCAGGTAGGGAGGCCAGGCCCTACCCCAGGGGTTGAGGTAGGGAGGCGAGGCCTAGCTCGGAGCACCCGTACGGACAGCAGGCGTACCCCGGAGCCGCGGTAGGGGTACCGGTACTACCCCCGAGTACCGGTAGGGGTAGCGGTACTGCGCCGCAGGATCAGGTAGGGACGCCAGGCCGAGCCCGGAGGGTGAGGTAGGGCAGCCAGGCCTAGCCCCCGCGTGCCCGTAGGGACAGCGGATGTACCCCGGAGCAGCGGTAGGGGTACCGTTACTACCCCACAGCGTCAGGTAGGGATGCCAGGCCGAGCCCGCAGCATCAGGTACAGAGGCCAGGCCTACCCCGCAGCATCAGGTGGGGAGGCCAGGCCTACCCCAGGGGTTGAGGTAGGGAGGCGAGGCCTAGCTCGGAGCACCCGTACGGACAGCAGGTGTATCCTGGAGAAGCGGTAGGGGTACCGGTACTACCCCGCAGCATCAGGTAGGGACTCGAGGCCTACCCCGAAGCATCAGGTAGGGAGGCCAGGCCTACCTCGCAGCATCAGTTAAGGAGGCCAGGCCTACCGCACAGGCCCAGATAGGGTGGCCAGGCCTAGCCCGGAGCGCCCGTACGGACAGCAGGCGTACCCCGGAGCAGCGGTAGGGGTACCGGTACTACCGTGCAGCGTCAGGTAGGGACGCCAGGCCGAGCCCGGAGCGTCCGGCTGGGAGGCCAGGCCCTACCCCAGGGGTTGAGGTAGGGAGGCGAGGCGTAGCTCGGAGCACCCGTACAGACAGCAGGTGTATCCTGGAGCAGCGGTAGGGGTACCGGTACTACCCCGCAGCGTCAGGTAGGGACGCCAGGCCTACCCCAGAGCATCAGGTTGGGAGGCCAGGCCCTACCTATGGGGTTGAGGTAGGGAGGCGAGGCCTAGCTCGGAGCACCCGTATGGACAGCAGGTGTATCCTGAAGCAGCAGTAGGGGTACCGGTACTACCCCGCAGCGTCAGGTAGGGACTCGAGGCCTACCCCGAAGCATCAGGTAGGGAGGCCAGCCAGGCCTACCGCAGAGGCCCAGTTAGGGTGGCCAGGCCTAGCCCGGAGCGCCCGTACGGACAGCAGGCGTACCCCGGAGCAGCGGTAGGGTTACCGGTACTACCCTGCAGCGTCAGGTAGGGACGCCAGGCCGAGCCCGGAGCATCCGGCTGGGAGGCCAGGCCCTACCCCAGGGGTTGAGGTAGGGAGGCGAGGCCTAGCTCGGAGCACCCGTAAGGACAGGAGGTGTATCCTGGAGCAGCGGTAGTGGTACCGGTACTACCCTGCAGCGTCAGGTAGGGACGCCAGGCCTACCCCAGAGCGTCAGGTAGGGAGGCCAGGCCTACCCTGGAGGGTCAGGTAGGGTGGCCAGGCCGAGCCCGGAGCGCCCGTACGGACAGCGGGCGTACCCCGGAGCAGCGGTAGGGGTACCGGTACTACCCCGCAGCGTCAGGTAGGGACTCGAGGCCTACCCCGAAGCATCAGGTAGGGAGGCCAGGCCTACCTCGCAGCATCAGTTAAGGAGGCCAGGCCTACCGCAGAGGCCCAGTTAGGTGGCCAGGCCTAGGCCGGAGCGCCCGTACGGACAGCAGGCGTACCCCGGAGCAGCGGTAGGGGTACCGGTACTACCCCGCAGCGTCAGGTAGGGACGCCACGCCTACCCCGGAGCATCAGGTAGGGAGGCCAGGCCTACCGCAGAGGCCCAGTTGGGGTGGCGAGACGTAGCCCGGAGGGCCCGTACGGGCAGCAGGCCTACCCCGGAGCAGCGGTAGGGGCACCGGTATTACCCCCGAGTATCGGGTAGGGGTCCTAGTTATACCCTGCAGGATCAGGTAGGGACGCCAGGCCTAGCCCGGAGGGTGAGGTAGGGAGGGCGGGTCTTAACCCAGAGCGCTAGGAGGGACAGCCGGTGTACCCCGGAGTACCAGCAGGGGTACCGGTACTACCCCGCAGCGCAAAATAAGGGGTACCGGTACTACCCCGGAGCACCAAATAAGGGGTAGCGGTACTACCCCGCCGCGTCGGGTAGGGACGCCAGACCGAGCCCGGAGCATGAGGTACAGAGGCCAGGCCTACCCCGGAGGGTCAGGTAAGGGAGGGCGGGTCAAGCCCCGGGCGCTAGGAGGGACAGCAGGTGCACCCCGGGGTACGAGTAGGGGTACCGGTTCCACCCCGGAGTACCAATGAGGGGCACCGGTACTACCCCGGAGCGTCAGGTAGGGATGCCAGGCCTACCCTGGAGGATCAGGTAGGGAGGCCGGGTCTACCCTGGAGGGTCAGGTAGGCAGGCCAAGCCTAGCCCAGAGGGCCCGTACGGACAGCAGGCGTACCCCGGAGCAGCGGTAGGGGTACCGGTACTACCCCCGAGTACCGGTAGGGGTACCGGTACTGCGCCGCAGGATCAGGTAGGGACGCCACGCCGAGCCCGGAGGGTGAGGTAGGGCGGCCAGGCCTAGCCCCCGCGTGCCCGTAGGGACAACGAATGTACCCCGGAGTACCGGTAGGGGTACCGGTACTGCCCCACAGGATCAGGTAGGGACGCCAGGCCTACGCCGCAGCGTCAGGTAGGGTGGCCAGGCCTACCCTGGAGGGTCAGGTAGGGTGGCCAGGCCTAGCTCAGAGCACCCGTACGGACAGCAGGAGTACCCTGGAGCAGCGGCAGGGGTACCGGTACTACCCCGCAGCGTCAGGTAGGGACGCCAAGCCGAGCCAGGAGCATCAGGTAACGAGGCCAGGCCTACCCCAGAGGCTCAGTTAGGGTGGCAAGGCCTAGCTTGGAACGCCCGTACGGACAGCAGGTGTGCCCCGGAGCAGCGGTAGGGGTACCGGTGCTACCCCCGAGTACCGGTAGGGGTACTGGTACTGCGCCGCAGGATCAGGTAGGGACGCCACGCCGAGCCCGGAGGGTGAGGTAGGGCAGGCAGGCCTAGCCCCCGCGTGCCCGTAGGGACAGCAGGCGTACCCCGGAGCAGCGGTAGGGTTACCGGTACTACCCTGCAGCGTCAGGTAGGGACGCCAGACCGAGCCCGGAGCGTCAGGTAGGGAGGCCCGGCCCTACCTATGGGGTTGCTGTAGGGAGGCGAGGCCTAGCTCGGGGCACCCGTAAGGACAGCAGGCGTGCCCCGGAGCAGCGGTAGGGGTACCGGTACTACCCCCGTGTACCGATGGGGGTACCGGTACCACCCTGCAGCGTCAGGTAGGGACGCCAGGCCTAGCCTGGAGGGTGAGGTAGGGCAGGCAGGCCTAGCCCCCGCGTGCCCGTAGGGACAGCAGGCGTACCCCGGAGCAGCGGTAGGGTTACCGGTACTACCCCGCAGCGTCGGGTAGGGACGCCAGGCCGAGCCCGCAGCATCAGGTAGGGAGGCCAAGGCCTACCCCAGGGGTTGAGGTAGGGTGGCCAGGCCTAGGTTGGAGCACCCGTACGGACACCAGGTGTACCCTGGAGCAGCGGCAGGGGTACCGGTACTACCCCGCAGTGTCAGGTAGGGACGCCAAGTCGAGCCCGGAGCATCAGGTAAGGAGGCCAGGCCTACCCCAGAGGCTCAGTTAGGGTGGCCAGGCCTAGCTCGGAACGCCCGTATGGGACAGCAGGCGTACCCCGGAGCAGCGGTAGGGGTACCGGTACTACCCGCGAGTACCGGTGGGGGTACCGGTACTGCGCCGTGGGATCAGGTAGGGACGCCAAGCCGAGCCCGGAGCATCAGGTAAGGAGGCCAGGCCTACCCCAGAGGCTCAGTTAGGGTGGCCAGGCCTAGCTTGGAACGCCCGTACGGACAGCAGGTGTGCCCCGGAGCAGCGGTAGGGGTACCGGTACTACCCGCGAGTACCGGTGGGGGTACCGGTACTGCGCCGCAGGATCAGGTAGGGACGCCACGCCGAGCCCGGAGGGTGAGGTAGGGCGGGCAGGCCTAGCCCCCGCGTGCCCGTAGGGACAGCGGATGTACCCCGGAGCAGCGGTAGGGGTACCGTTACTACCCCACAGCGTCAGGTAGAGATGCCAGGCCGAGCCCGCAGCATCAGGTACAGAGGCCAGGCCTACCCCAGGGGTTGAGGTAGGGAGGCGAGGCCTAGCTCGGAGCACCCGTACGGACAGCAGGAGTACCCTGGAGCAGCGGTACAGGTACCGGTACTACCCCGCAGCATCAGGTAGGGACGCCAGGCCGAGCCCGGAGCATCAGGTTGGGAGGCCAGGCCCTACCCCAGGGGTTGAGGTAGGGAGGCGAGGCCTAGCTCGGAGCACCCGTACGGACAGCAGGTGTATCCTGGAGTAGCGGTAGGGGTACCGGTACTACCCCGCAGCGTCAGGTAGGGACTCGAGGCCTACCCCGAAGCATCAGGTAGGGAGGCCAGGCCTACCTCGCAGCATCAGTTAAGGAGGCCAGCCAGGCCTACCGCAGAGGCCCAGTTAGGTGGCCAGGCCTAGCCCAGAGCGCCCGTACGGACAGCAGGTGTACCCCAGAGCAGCGGTAGGGGTACCAGTACTACTCCGCAGCGTCAGGTAGGGACGCCAGGCCGAGCCCCAGAGCATCAGGTTGGGAGGCCAGGCCCTACCCCAGGGGTTGAGGTAGGGAGGCGAGGCCTAGCTCGGAGCACCCGTACGGACAGCAGGTGTATCCTGGAGCAGCGGTAGGGGTACCGGTACTACCCCGCAGCGTCAGGTAGGGACTCGAGGCCTACCCCGAAGCATCAGGTAGGGAGGCCAGGCCTACCTCGCAGCATCAGGTAGGGAGGCCAGGCCTACCTCGCAGCATCAGTTAAGGAGGCCAGGCCTACCGCAGAGGCCCAGTTAGGTGGCCAGGCCTAGCCCGGAGCGCCCGTACGGACAGCAGGCGTACCCCGGAGCAGCGGTAGGGGTACCGGTACTACCCCGCAGCGTCAGGTAGGGACTCGAGGCCTACCCCGAAGCATCAGATAGGGAGGCCAGGCCTACCTCGCAGCATCAGTTAAGGAGGCCAGGCCTACCGCAGAGGCCCAGTTAGGTGGCCAGGCCTAGCCCGGAGCGCCCGTACGGACAGCAGGCGTACCCCGGAGCAGCGGTAGGGGTACCAGTACTACTCCGCAGCGTCAGGTAGGGACGCCAGGCCGAGCCCCAGAGCATCAGGTTGGGAGGCCAGGCCCTACCCCAGGGGTTGAGGTAGGGAGGCGAGGCCTAGCTCGGAGCACCCGTACGGACAGCAGGTGTATCCTGGAGCAGCGGTAGGGGTACCGGTACTACCCCGCAGCGTCAGGTAGGGACTCGAGGCCTACCCCGAAGCATCAGGTAGGGAGGCCAGGCCTACCTCGCAGCATCAGTTAAGGAGGCCAGCCAAGCCTACCGCAGAGGCCCAGTTAGGTGGCCAGGCCTAGCCCAGAGCGCCCATACGGACAGCAGGCGTACCCCGGAGGAGCGGTAGGGGTACCGGTACTACCCCGCAGCGTCAGGTAGGGACGCCAGGCCGAGCCCAAAGCGTCAGGTAGGGAGGCCAGGCCCTACCCCAGGGGTTGAGGTAGGGAGGCGAGGCCTAGCTCGGAGCACCCGTACGGACAGCAGGCGTACCCCGGAGCCGCGGTAGGGGTACCGGTACTACCCCCGAGTACCGGTAGGGGTAGCGGTACTGCGCCGCAGGATCAGGTAGGGACGCCAGGCCGAGCCCGGAGGGTGAGGTAGGGCAGCCAGGCCTAGCCCCCGCGTGCCCGTAGGGACAGCGGATGTACCCCGGAGCAGCGGTAGGGGTACCGTTACTACCCCACAGCGTCAGGTACGGATGCCAGGCCGAGCCCGCAGCATCAGGTACAGAGGCCAGGCCTACCCCGCAGCATCAGGTGGGGAGGCCAGGCCTACCCCAGGGGTTGAGGTAGGGAGGCGAGGCCTAGCTCGGAGCACCCGTACGGACAGCAGGTGTATCCTGGAGAAGCGGTAGGGGTACCGGTACTACCCCGCAGCATCAGGTAGGGACTCGAGGCCTACCCCGAAGCATCAGGTAGGGAGGCCAGGCCTACCTCGCAGCATCAGTTAAGGAGGCCAGGCCTACCGCACAGGCCCAGATAGGGTGGCCAGGCCTAGCCCGGAGCGCCCGTACGGACAGCAGGCGTACCCCGGAGCAGCGGTAGGGGTACCGGTACTACCGTGCAGCGTCAGGTAGGGACGCCAGGCCGAGCCCGGAGCGTCCGGCTGGGAGGCCAGGCCCTACCCCAGGGGTTGAGGTAGGGAGGCGAGGCGTAGCTCGGAGCACCCGTACAGACAGCAGGTGTATCCTGGAGCAGCGGTAGGGGTACCGGTACTACCCCGCAGCGTCAGGTAGGGACGCCAGGCCTACCCCAGAGCATCAGGTTGGGAGGCCAGGCCCTACCTATGGGGTTGAGGTAGGGAGGCGAGGCCTAGCTCGGAGCACCCGTATGGACAGCAGGTGTATCCTGAAGCAGCAGTAGGGGTACCGGTACTACCCCGCAGCGTCAGGTAGGGACTCGAGGCCTACCCCGAAGCATCAGGTAGGGAGGCCAGCCAGGCCTACCGCAGAGGCCCAGTTAGGGTGGCCAGGCCTAGCCCGGAGCGCCCGTACGGACAGCAGGCGTACCCCGGAGCAGCGGTAGGGTTACCGGTACTACCCTGCAGCGTCAGGTAGGGACGCCAGGCCGAGCCCGGAGCGTCAGGTAGGGAGGCCATGCCCTACCCATGGGGTTGCGGTAGGGAGGCGAGGCCTAGCTCGGAGCACCCGTAAGGACAGCAGGTGTATCCTGGAGCAGCGGTAGGGGTACCGGTACTACCCTGCAGCGTCAGGTAGGGACGCCAGGCCGAGCCTGAGGCGTCAGGTAGGGAGGCCAGGCCTGCCCTGGAGCGTCAGGTAGGGTGGCCAGGCCTAGCCCGGAGCGCCCGTACGGACAGCAGGCGTACCCCGGAGCAGCGGTAGGGGTACCGGTACTACCCTGCAGCGGCAGGTAGGGACGCCAGGCCGAGCCCGGAGCGTCAGGTAGGGAGGCCAGGCCCTACCCCAGGGGTTGAGGTAGGGAGGCGAGGCCTAGCTCAGAGCACCCGTAAGGACAGCAGGTGTATCCTGGAGCAGCGGTAAGGGTACCGGTACTACCCTGCAGCATCAGGTAGGGACGCCAGGCCGAGCCCGGAGCATCAGGTAGGGAGGCCAGGCCTACCGCAGAGGCCCAGATAGGGTGCCCAGGCCTAGCACGGAGCACCCGTACGGACAGCAGGCGTACCCCGGAGCAGTGGTAGGGGTACCGGTACTACCCTGCAGCGGCAGGTAGGGACGCCAGGCCGAGCCCGGAGCGTCAGGTAGGGAGGCCAGGCCCTACCCCAGGGGTTGAGGTAGGGAGGCGAGGCCTAGCTCGGAGCACCCGTAAGGACAGGAGGTGTATCCTGGAGCAGCGGTAGTGGTACCGGTACTACCCTGCAGCGTCAGGTAGGGACGCCAGGCCTACCCCAGAGCGTCAGGTAGGGAGGCCAGGCCTACCCTGGAGGGTCAGGTAGGGTGGCCAGGCCGAGCCCGGAGCGCCCGTACGGACAGCGGGCGTACCCCGGAGCAGCGGTAGGGGTACCGGTACTACCCCGCAGCGTCAGGTAGGGACTCGAGGCCTACCCCGAAGCATCAGGTAGGGAGGCCAGGCCTACCTCGCAGCATCAGTTAAGGAGGCCAGGCCTACCGCAGAGGCCCAGTTAGGTGGCCAGGCCTAGGCCGGAGCGCCCGTACGGACAGCAGGCGTACCCCGGAGCAGCGGTAGGGGTACCGGTACTACCCCGCAGCATCAGGTAGGGACGCCACGCCTACCCCGGAGCATCAGGTAGGGAGGCCAGGCCTACCGCAGAGGCCCAGTTGGGGTGGCGAGACGTAGCCCGGAGGGCCCGTACGGGCAGCAGGCCTACCCCGGAGCAGCGGTAGGGGCACCGGTATTACCCCCGAGTATCGGGTAGGGGTCCTAGTTATACCCTGCAGGATCAGGTAGGGACGCCAGGCCTAGCCCGGAGGGTGAGGTAGGGAGGGCGGGTCTTAACCCAGAGCGCTAGGAGGGACAGCCGGTGTACCCCGGAGTACCAGCAGGGGTACCGGTACTACCCCGCAGCGCAAAATAAGGGGTACCGGTACTACCCCGGAGCACCAAATAAGGGGTAGCGGTACTACCCCGCCGCGTCGGGTAGGGACGCCAGACCGAGCCCGGAGCATGAGGTACAGAGGCCAGG
>JAZGTQ010000010.1:0-139541 GCA_037953605.1 Necrosyrtes monachus | reverse complement strand
ACGCACCCAGGGAAAGCACCGCCCCCTCCGAGGGGGAACCAGAGCTGCTGCTTTTCCCATCAGGACACTAAAAGACATGACGGCACTACTTGGCAGCCTATTCACAGCACAACAGCCCTGCGGATCTGTGCTTTCCCACAGACGATACAGCTCCTGCTGCTTTTCCTCTGCAGAGCCCCTTTCGGAAAAGGCAAACGTCCGGCTCCTTCTTCCACAAGGAAGGTGCTAAGCCTGAAAGCTGTTGCTGGTCTGCACCTTCCCTTGGCAGCCTATTCACAGCACAACAGCCCTGCGGATCTGTGCTTTCCCACAGACGATACTGCTCCTGCTGCTTTTCCTCTGCAGAACCCCTCTCCGAAAAGGCAAAAATCCGGCTCCTTCTCCCACAAGGAAGGTGCTAGCCCTGAAAGCTGTTGCTGGTCTGCACCTTCCCTTGGCAGCCTATTCACAGCACAACAGCCCTGCGGATCTGTGCTTTCCCACAGGCGATACAGCTCATGATGCTATTCCTCTGTAGAGCCCCTTTCGGAAAAGGCAAACGTCCGGCTCCATGTCCCACAAGGAACGTGCTAAGCCTGAAAGCTGTTGCTGGTCTGCACCTTCCCTTGGCAGCCTATTCACAGCACAACAGCCCTGCGGATCTGTGCTTTCCCAGAGACGATACTGCTCCTGCTGCTTTTCCTCTGCAGAGCCCCTCTCGGATAACGCAAAAATTCAGCTCCTTCTCCCACAAGGAAGGCAGTAGCCCTGAAAGCTGTTGCTGGTCTGCACCTTCCCTTGGCAGCCTATTCACAGCACAACAGCCCTGCGGATCTGTGCTTTCCCAGAGACGATACAGCTCATGATGCTATTCCTCTGCAGAGCCCCTTTCTGAAAAGGCAAAAATCCGGCTCCTTCTCCCACAAGGAAGGTGCTAGCCCTGAAAGCTGTTGCTGGTCTGCACCTTTCCTTGGCAGCCTATTCACAGCACAACAGCCCTGCGGATCTGTGCTTTCCCACAGACGATACAGCTCATGAGTCTATTCCTCTGCAGAGCCCCTTTCGGAAAAGGCAAAAATTCAGCTCCTTCTCCCACAAGGAAGGCGGTACCCCTGAAAGCTGTTGCTGGTCTGCACCTTCCCTTGGCAGCCTATTCACAGCACAACAGCCCTGCGGATCTGTGCTTTCCCACAGATGATACAGCTCATGATGCTTTTCCTCTGCAGAGCCCCTTTCGGAAAAGGCAAAAATCCGGCTCCTTCTTCCACATGGAAGGTGATAGCCCTGAAAGCTGTTGCTGGTCTGCACCTTCCCTTGGCAGCCTATTCACAGCACAACAGCCCTGCGGATCTGTGCTTTCCCAGAGACGATACAGCTCATGATGCTTTTCCTCTGCAGAGCCCCTCTCCGAAAAGGCAAACGTCCGGCTCCTTCTCCCACAAGGAAGGCGGTAGCCCTGAAAGCTGTTCCTGGTCTGCACCTTCCCTTGGCAGCCTATTCACAGCACAACAACCCTGCGGATCTGTGCTTTCCCACAGACGATACAGCTACTGCTGCTTTTCCTCTGCAGAGCCCCTATCCGAAAAGGCAAACGTCCGGCTCCTTGTCCCACAAGGAAGGTGCTAGCCCTGAAAGCTGTTGCTGGTCTGCACCTTCCCTTGGCAGCCTATTCACAGCACAACAGCCTGCGGATCTGTGCTTTCCCACAGACGATACAGCTCATGATGCTATTCCTCTGCAGAGCCCCTATCCGAAAAGGCAAACGTCCTGCTCCTTCTCCCACAAGGAAGGTGCTAAGCCTGAAAGCTGTTGCTGGTCTGCACCTTCCCTTGGCAGCCTATTCACAGCACAACAGCCCTGCGGATCTGTGCTTTCCCACAGACGATACAGCTCCTGCTGCTTTTCCTCTGCAGAGCCCCTCTCCCGTAAGGCAGAAATCCGGCTCCTTCTCCCACAAGGAAGGTGCTAAGCCTGAAAGCTGTTGCTGGTTTGCACCTTCCCTTGGCAGCCTATTCACAGCACAACAGCCCTGCGGATCTGTGCTTTCCCACAGACGATACAGCTCCTGCTGCTTTTCCTCTGCAGAGCCCCTCTCCGAAAAGGCAAACGTCCGGCTCCTTGTCCCACAAGGAAGGCGGTAGCCCTGAAAGCTGTTCCTGGTCTGCACCTTCCCTTGGCAGCCTATTCACAGCACAACAGCCCTGCGGATCTGTGCTTTCCCAGAGACGATACAGCTCATGATGCTTTTCCTCTGCAGAGCCCCTATCCGAAAAGGCAAACGTCCGGCTCCTTGTCCCACAAGGAACGTGCTAAGCCTGAAAGCTGTTGCTGGTCTGCACCTTCCCTTGGCAGCCTATTCACAGCACAACAGCCCTGCGGATCTGTGCTTTCCCACAGACGATACTGCTCCTGCTGCTTTTCCTCTGCAGAGCCCCTCTCGGATAACGCAAAAATTCAGCTCCTTCTCCCACAAGGAAGGCGGTAGCCCTGAAAGCTGTTGCTGGTCTGCACCTTCCCTTGGCAGCCTATTCACAGCACAACAGCCCTGCGGATCTGTGCTTTCCCACAGACGATACAGCTACTGCTGCTTTTCCTCTGCAGAGCCCCATTCGGAAAAGGCAAACGTCCGGCTCCTTCTCCCACAAGGAAGGTGCTAAGCCTGAAAGCTGTTGCTGGTCTGCACCTTCCCTTGGCAGCCTATTCACAGCACAACAGCCCTGCGGATCTGTGCTTTCCCACAGACGATACTTCTACTGCTGCTTTTCCTCTGCAGAGACCCTTTCGGAAAAGGCAAAAATCCAGCTCCTTCTCCCACAAGGAAGGTGCTAAGCCTGAAAGCTGTTGCTGGTCTGCACCTTCCCTTGGCAGCCTATTCACAGCACAACAGCCCTGCCGATCTGTGCTTTCCCAGAGACGATACAGCTCATGATGCTTTTCCTCTGCAGAGCCCCTTTCGGAAAAGGCAAACTTCCGGCTCCTTCTTCCACAAGGAAGGTGCTAGCCCTGAAAGCTGTTGCTGGTCTGCACCTTCCCTTGGCAGCCTATTCACAGCACAACAGCCCTGCGGATCTGTGCTTTCCCAGAGACGATACAGCTCATGAGTCTATTCCTCTGCAGAGCCCCTCTCCGAAAAGGCAAACGTCCGGCTCCTTCTTCCACAAGGAAGGTTCTAAGCCTGAAAGCTGTTGCTGCTCTGCACCTTCCCTTGGCAGCCTATTCACAGCACAACAGCCCTGCGGATCTGTGCTTTCCCACAGACGATACAGCTCATGATGCTATTCCTCTGCAGAGCCCCTTTCGGAAAAGGTAAAAATCCGGCTCCTTCTCCCACAAGGAAGGTGCTAGCCCTGAAAGCTGTTGCTGGTCTGCACCTTTCCTTGGCAGCCTATTCACAGCACAACAGCCCTGCGGATCTGTGCTTTCCCACAGACGATACAGCTCATGAGTCTATTCCTCTGCAGAGCCCCTTTCGGAAAAGGCAAACGTCCGGCTCCTTCTCCCACAAGGAAGGTGCTAGCCCTGAAAGCTGTTGCTGGTCTGCACCTTCCCTTGGCAGCCTATTCACAGCACAACAGCCCTGCGGATCTGTGCTTTCCCACAGACGATACAGCTCATGATGCTTTTCCTCTGCAGAGCCCCTTTCGGAAAAGGCAAAAATCCGGCTCCTTCTTCCACATGGAAGGTGATAGCCCTGAAAGCTGTTGCTGGTCTGCACCTTCCCTTGGCAGCCTATTCACAGCACAACAGCCCTGCGGATCTGTGCTTTCCCAGAGACGATACAGCTCCTGCTGCTTTTCCTCTGCAGAGCCCCTTTCGGAAAAGGCAAACGTCCGGCTCCTTCTCCCACAAGGAAGGCGGTAGCCCTGAAAGCTGTTGCTGGTCTGCACCTTCCCTTGGCAGCCTATTCACAGCACAACAGCCCTGCGGATCTGTGCTTTCCCAGAGACGATACAGCTCATGATGCTATTCCTCTGCAGAGCCCCTTTCGGAAAAGGCAAACGTCCGGCTCCTTCTCCCACAAGGAAGGCGGTAGCCCTGAAAGCTGTTGCTGGTCTGCACCTTCCCTTGGCAGCCTATTCACAGCACAACAGCCCTGCGGATCTGTGCTTTCCCACAGACGATACAGCTCCTGCTGCTTTTCCTCTGCAGAGCCCCTCTCCGATAAGGCAAAAATCCGGCTCCTTCTCCCACAAGGAAGGCGGTAGCCCTGAAAGCTGTTGCTGGTCTGCACCTTCCCTTGGCAGCCTATTCACAGCACAACAGCCCTGCGGATCTGTGCTTTCCCACAGATGATACAGCTCATGAAGCTATTCCTCTGCAGAGCCCCTTTCGGAAAAGGCAAACGTCCGGCTCCTTCTCCCACAAGGAAGGTGATAGCCCTGAAAGCTGTTGCTGGTCTGCACCTTCCCTTGGCAGCCTATTCACAGCACAACAGCCCTGCGGATCTGTGCTTTCCCACAGACGCTACAGCTCCTGCTGCTTTTCCTCTGCAGAGCCCCTTTCCGAAAAGGCAAACGTCCGGCTCCTTCTCCCACAAGGAAGGCGGTAGCCCTGAAAGCTGTTGCTGGTCTGCACCTTCCCTTGGCAGCCTATTCACAGCACAACAGCCCTGCGGATCTGTGCTTTCCCACAGACGATACAGCTCCTGCTGCTATTCCTCTGCAGAGCCCCTATCCGAAAAGGCAAACGTCCGGCTCCTTGTCCCACAAGGAAGGCGGTAGCCCTGAAAGCTGTTGCTGGTCTGCACCTTCCCTTGGCAGCCTATTCACAGCACAACAGCCCTGCGGATCTGTGCTTTCCCACGGATGATACTGCTCCTGCTGCTTTTCTTCTGCAGAGCCCCTCTCGGATAACGCAAAAATTCAGCTCCTTCTCCCACAAGGAAGGCGGTAGCCCTGAAAGCTGTTGCTGGTCTGCACCTTCCCTTGGCAGCCTATTCACAGCACAACAGCCCTGCGGATCTGTGCTTTCCCACAGACGATACAGCTCCTGCTGCTTTTCCTCTGCAGAGCCCCTCTCCGATAAGGCAAAAATCCGGCTCCTTCTCCCACAAGGAAGGCGGTAGCCCTGAAAGCTGTTGCTGGTCTGCACCTTCCCTTGGCAGCCTATTCACAGCACAACAGCCCTGCGGATCTGTGCTTTCCCACAGATGATACAGCTCATGAAGCTATTCCTCTGCAGAGCCCCTTTCGGAAAAGGCAAACGTCCGGCTCCTTCTCCCACAAGGAAGGTGATAGCCCTGAAAGCTGTTGCTGGTCTGCACCTTCCCTTGGCAGCCTATTCACAGCACAACAGCCCTGCGGATCTGTGCTTTCCCACAGACGCTACAGCTCCTGCTGCTTTTCCTCTGCAGAGCCCCTTTCCGAAAAGGCAAACGTCCGGCTCCTTCTCCCACAAGGAAGGCGGTAGCCCTGAAAGCTGTTGCTGGTCTGCACCTTCCCTTGGCAGCCTATTCACAGCACAACAGCCCTGCGGATCTGTGCTTTCCCACAGACGATACAGCTCCTGCTGCTATTCCTCTGCAGAGCCCCTATCCGAAAAGGCAAACGTCCGGCTCCTTGTCCCACAAGGAAGGCGGTAGCCCTGAAAGCTGTTGCTGGTCTGCACCTTCCCTTGGCAGCCTATTCACAGCACAACAGCCCTGCGGATCTGTGCTTTCCCACGGATGATACTGCTCCTGCTGCTTTTCTTCTGCAGAGCCCCTCTCGGATAACGCAAAAATTCAGCTCCTTCTCCCACAAGGAAGGCGGTAGCCCTGAAAGCTGTTGCTGGTCTGCACCTTCCCTTGGCAGCCTATTCACAGCACAACAGCCCTGCGGATCTGTGCTTTCCCACAGACGATACAGCTCATGAGTCTATTCCTCTGCAGAGCCCCTTTCGGAAAAGGCAAACGTCCGGCTCCTTGTCCCACAAGGAAGGTGCTAAGACTGAAAGCTGTTCCTGGTCTGCACCTTCCCTTGGCAGCCTATTCACAGCACAACAGCCCTGCGGATCTGTGCTTTCCCACAGACGATACAGCTCATGATGCTTTTCCTCTGCAGAGCCCCTCTCCGATAAGGCAAAAATCCGGCTCCTTCTCCGACAAGGAAGGCGGTAGCCCTGAAAGCTGTTGCTGGTCTGCACCTTCCCTTGGCAGCCTATTCACAGCACAACAGCCCTGCGGATCTGTGCTTTCCCACAGACGATACAGCTCCTGCTGCTTTTCCTCTGCAGAGCCCCTTTCGGAAAAGGCAAACGTCCGGCTCCTTGTACCACAAGGAAGGCGGTAGCCCTGAAAGCTGTTGCTGGTCTGCACCTTCCCTTGGCAGCCTATTCACAGCACAACAGCCCTGCGGATCTGTGCTTTCCCACAGACGATACAGCTCCTGCTGCTTTTTCTCTGCAGAGCCCCTTTCGGAAAAGGCAAACATCCGGCTCCTTCTCCCATAAGGAAGGTGCTAAGCCTGAAAGCCATTGCTGGTCTGCACCTTCCCTTGGCAGCCTATTCACAGCACAACAGCCCTGCGGATCTGTGCTTTCCCACAGATGATACAGCTACTGCTGCTTTTCCTCTGCAGAGCCCCTTTCGAAAAAGGCAAAAATCCGGCTCCTTCTCCCACAAGGAAGGTGCTACCCCTGAAAGATGTTGCTGGTCTGCACCTTCCCTTGGCAGCCTATTCACAGCACAACAGCCCTGCGGATCTGTGCTTTCCCACAGACGATACAGCTCATGATGCTTTTCCTCTGCAGAGCCCCTATCCGAAAAGGCAAACGTCCGGCTCCTTGTCCCACAAGGAAGGTGCTAGCCCTGAAAGCTGTTGCTGGTCTGCACCTTCCCTTGGCAGCCTATTCACAGCACAACAGCCCTGCGGATCTGTGCTTTCCCACAGACGATACATCTCATGATGCTATTCCTCTGCAGAGCCCCTCTCCGATAAGGCAAAAATCCGGCTCCTTCTCCCACAAGGAAGGCGGTAGCCCTGAAAGCTGTTGCTGGTCTGCACCTTCCCTTGGCAGCCTATTCACAGCACAACAGCCCTGCGGATCTGTGCTTTCCCAGAGACGATGCAGCTCATGATGCTTTTCCTCTGCAGAGCCCCTGTCCGAAAAGGCAAAAGTCCGGCTCCTTCTCCCACAGGGAAGGTGCTAGCCCTGAAAGCTGTTGCTGGTCTGCACCTTCCCTTGGCAGCCTATTCACAGCACAACAGCCCTGCGGATCTGTGCTTTCCCACAGACGATACAGATCCTGCTGCTTTTCCTCTGCAGAGCCCCTATCCGAAAAGGCAAACGTCCGGCTCCTTGTCCCACAAGGAAGGCGGTAGCCCTGAAAGCTGTTGCTGGTCTGCACCTTCCCTTGGCAGCCTATTCACAGCACAACAGCCCTGCGGATCTGTGCTTTCCCACGGATGATACTGCTCCTGCTGCTTTTCTTCTGCAGAGCCCCTCTCGGATAACGCAAAAATTCAGCTCCTTCTCCCACAAGGAAGGCGGTAGCCCTGAAAGCTGTTGCTGGTCTGCACCTTCCCTTGGCAGCCTATTCACAGCACAACAGCCCTGCGGATCTGTGCTTTCCCACAGACGATACAGCTCATGAGTCTATTCCTCTGCAGAGCCCCTTTCGGAAAAGGCAAACGTCCGGCTCCTTGTCCCACAAGGAAGGTGCTAAGACTGAAAGCTGTTCCTGGTCTGCACCTTCCCTTGGCAGCCTATTCACAGCACAACAGCCCTGCGGATCTGTGCTTTCCCACAGACGATACAGCTCATGATGCTTTTCCTCTGCAGAGCCCCTCTCCGATAAGGCAAAAATCCGGCTCCTTCTCCGACAAGGAAGGCGGTAGCCCTGAAAGCTGTTGCTGGTCTGCACCTTCCCTTGGCAGCCTATTCACAGCACAACAGCCCTGCGGATCTGTGCTTTCCCACAGACGATACAGCTCCTGCTGCTTTTCCTCTGCAGAGCCCCTTTCGGAAAAGGCAAACGTCCGGCTCCTTGTACCACAAGGAAGGCGGTAGCCCTGAAAGCTGTTGCTGGTCTGCACCTTCCCTTGGCAGCCTATTCACAGCACAACAGCCCTGCGGATCTGTGCTTTCCCACAGACGATACAGCTCCTGCTGCTTTTTCTCTGCAGAGCCCCTTTCGGAAAAGGCAAAAATCCGGCTCCTTCTCCCACAAGGAAGGTGCTACCCCTGAAAGATGTTGCTGGTCTGCACCTTCCCTTGGCAGCCTATTCACAGCACAACAGCCCTGCGGATCTGTGCTTTCCCACAGACGATACAGCTCATGATGCTTTTCCTCTGCAGAGCCCCTATCCGAAAAGGCAAACGTCCGGCTCCTTGTCCCACAAGGAAGGTGCTAGCCCTGAAAGCTGTTGCTGGTCTGCACCTTCCCTTGGCAGCCTATTCACAGCACAACAGCCCTGCGGATCTGTGCTTTCCCACAGACGATACATCTCATGATGCTATTCCTCTGCAGAGCCCCTCTCCGATAAGGCAAAAATCCGGCTCCTTCTCCCACAAGGAAGGCGGTAGCCCTGAAAGCTGTTGCTGGTCTGCACCTTCCCTTGGCAGCCTATTCACAGCACAACAGCCCTGCGGATCTGTGCTTTCCCACAGACGATACAGCTCATGATGCTTTTCCTCTGCAGAGCCCCTCTCCGATAAGGCAAAAATCCGGCTCCTTCTCCCACAAGGAAGGTGCTAGCCCTGAAAGCTGTTGCTGGTCTGCACCTTCCCTTGGCAGCCTATTCACAGCACAACAGCCCTGCGGATCTGTGCTTTCCCACAGACGATACAGCTCCTGCTGCTTTTCCTCTGCAGAGCCCCTTTCGGAAAAGGCAAACGTCCGGCTCCTTCTCCCACAAGGAAGGTGCTAGCCCTGAAAGCTGTTGCTGGTCTGCACCTTCCCTTGGCAGCCTATTCACAGCACAACAGCCCTGCGGATCTGTGCTTTCCCACAGACGATACAGCTCATGATGCTTTTCCTCTGCAGAGCCCCTATCCAAAAATGCAAACGTCCGGCTCCTTGTCCCACAAGGAACGTGCTAAGCCTGAAAGCTGTTGCTGGTCTGCACCTTCCCTTGGCAGCCTATTCACAGCACAACAGCCCTGCGGATCTGTGCTTTCCCACAGACGATACAGCTCATGATGCTATTCCTCTGCAGAGCCCCTCTCCGAAAAGACAAACGTCCGGCTCCTTGTCCCACAAGGAAGGTGCTAAGCCTGAAAGCTGTTCCTGGTCTGCACCTTTCCTTGGCAGCCTATTCACAGCACAACAGCCCTGCGGATCTGTGCTTTCCCACAGACGATACAGCTCATGATGTTTTTCCTCTGCAGAGCCCCTCTCCGATAAGGCAAAAATCCGGCTCCTTCTCCTACAAGGAAGGTGCTAGCCCTGAAAGCTGTTGCTGGTCTGCACCTTCCCTTGGCAGCCTATTCACAGCACAACAGCCCTGCGGATCTGTGCTTTCCCACAGACGATACAGCTCATGATGCTTTTCCTCTGCAGAGCCCCTCTCCGATAAGGCAAACGTCCGGCTCCTTCTTCCACAAGGAAGGCGGTAGCCCTGAAAGCTGTTGCTCGTCTGCACCTTCCCTTGGCAGCCTATTCACAGCACAACAGCCCTGCGGATCTGTGCTTTCCCACAGACGATACAGCTCCTGCTGCTTTTCCTCTGCAGAGCCCCTATCCGAAAAGGCAAACGTCCGGCTCCTTGTCCCACAGGGAAGGTGCTAGCCCTGAAAGCTGTTGCTGGTCTGCACCTTCCCTTGGCAGCCTATGCACAGCACAACAGCCCTGCGGATCTGTGCTTTCCCACAGACGCTACAGCTCCTGCTGCTTTTCCTCTGCAGAGCCCCTTTCCGAAAAGGCAAACGTCCGGCTCCTTCTCCCACAAGGAAGGCGGTAGCCCTGAAAGCTGTTGCTGGTCTGCACCTTCCCTTGGCAGCCTATTCACAGCACAACAGCCCTGCGGATCTGTGCTTTCCCACAGACGATACAGCTCCTGCTGCTTTTCCTCTGCAGAGCCCCTTTCGGAAAAGGCAAACGTCCGGCTCCTTCTCCCACAAGGAAGGTGCTAGCCCTGAAAGCTGTTGCTGGTCTGCACCTTCCCTTGGCAGCCTATTCACAGCACAACAGCCCTGCGGATCTGTGCTTTCCCACAGACGATACAGCTCCTGCTGCTTTTCTTCTGCAGAGCCCCTCTCGGATAAGGCAAAAATTCAGCTCCTTCTCCCACAAGGAAGGCGGTAGCCCTGAAAGCTGTTGCTGGTCTGCACCTTCCCTTGGCAGCCTATTCACAGCACAACAGCCCTGCGGATCTGTGCTTTCCCACAGACGATACAGCTCCTGCTGCTTTTCCTCTGCAGAGCCCCTTTCGGAAAAGGCAAACGTCCGGCTCCTTCTCCCACAAGGAAGGTGCTAAGCCTGAAAGCTGTTGCTGGTCTGCACCTTCCCTTGGCAGCCTATTCACAGCACAACAGCCCTGCGGATCTGTGCTTTCCCACAGACGATACAGCTCATGATGCTATTCCTCTGCAGAGCCCCTCTCCGAAAAGACAAACGTCCGGCTCCTTCTCCCACAAGGAAGGTGCTAAGCCTGAAAGCTGTTGCTGGTCTGCACCTTCCCTTGGCAGCCTATTCACAGCACAACAGCCCTGCGGATCTGTGCTTTCCCACAGACGATACAGCTCATGATGTTTTTCCTCTGCAGAGCCCCTCTCGGATAAGGCAAAAATCCGGCTCATTCTCCTACAAGGAAGGTGCTAGCCCTGAAAGCTGTTGCTGGTCTGCACCTTCCCTTGGCAGCCTATTCACAGCACAACAGCCCTGCGGATCTGTGCTTTCCCAGAGACGGTACAGCTCCTGCTGCTATTCCTCTGCAAAGCGCCTATCCGAAAAGGCAAACGTCCGGCTCCTTCTCCCACAAGGAAGGCGGTAGCCCTGAAAGCTGTTGCTGGTCTGCACCTTCCCTTGGCAGCCTATTCACAGCACAACAGCCCTGCGGATCTGTGCTTTCCCACGGACGATACTGCTCCTGCTGCTTTTCTTCTGCAGAGCCCCTCTCGGATAAGGCAAAAATTCAGCTCCTTCTCCCACAAGGAAGGCGGTAGCCCTGAAAGCTGTTGCTGGTCTGCACCTTCCCTTGGCAGCCTATTCACAGCACAACAGCCCTGCGGATCTGTGCTTTCCCAGAGACGATACAGCTCATGATGCTATTCCTCTGCAGAGCCCTATTCGGAAAAGGCAAACATCCGGCTCCTTCTCCCACAAGGAAGGTGCTAGCCCTGAAAGATGTTGCTGGTCTGCACCTTCCCTTGGCAGCCTATTCACAGCACAACAGCCCTGCGGATCTGTGCTTTCCCACAGACGATACAGCTCATGATGTTTTTCCTCTGCAGAGCCCCTCTCCGATAAGGCAAAAATCCGGCTCCTTCTCCTACAAGGAAGGCGGTAGCCCTGAAAGCTGTTGCTGGTCTGCACCTTCCCTTGGCAGCCTATTCACAGCACAACAGCCCTGCGGATCTGTGCTTTCCCAGAGACGGTACAGCTCATGATGCTTTTCCTCTGCAGAGCCCCTCTCCCATAAGGCAAAAATCCGGCTCCTTCTCCCACAAGGAAGGTGCTACCCCTGAAAGCTGTTGCTGGTCTGCACCTTCCCTTGGCAGCCTATTCACAGCACAACAGCCCTGCGGATCTGTGCTTTCCCACAGACGATACAGCTCATGATGCTTTTCCTCTGCAGAGCCCCTCTCCGATAAGGCAAACGTCCGGCTCCTTCTCCCACAAGGAAGGCGGTAGCCCTGAAAGCTGTTGCTGGTCTGCACCTTCCCTTGGCAGCCTATTCACAGCACAACAGCCCTGCGGATCTGTGCTTTCCCACAGATGATACAGCTCATGATGCTTTTCCTCTGCAGACCCCCTTTCGGAAAAGGCAAACGTCCGGCTCCTTCTCCCACAAGGAAGGTGATAGCCCTGAAAGCTGTTGCTGGTCTGCACCTTCCCTTGGCAGCCTATTCACAGCACAACAGCCCTGCGGATCTGTGCTTTCCCACAGACGCTACAGCTCCTGCTGCTTTTCTTCTGCAGAGCCCCTTTCGGAAAAGGCAAACATCCGGCTCCTTCTCCTACAAGGAAGGGGGTAGCCCTGAAAGCTGTTCCTGGTCTGCACCTTCCCTTGGCAGCCTATTCACAGCACAACAGCCCTGCAGATCTGTGCTTTCCCACAGACGATACAGCTCATGATGCTTTTCCTCTGCAGAGCCCCTCTCCCATAAGGCAAAAATCCGGCTCCTTCTCCCACAAGGAAGGTGCTAGCCCTGAAAGCTGTTGCTGGTCTGCACCTTCCCTTGGCAGCCTATTCACAGCACAACAGCCCTGCGGATCTGTGCTTTCCCACAGACGATACAGCTCCTGCTGCTTTTCCTCTGCAGAGCCCCTTTCGGAAAAGGCAAACGTCCGGCTCCTTCTCCCACAAGGAAGGTGCTAGCCCTGAAAGCTGTTGCTGGTCTGCACCTTCCCTTGGCAGCCTATTCACAGCACAACAGCCCTGCGGATCTGTGCTTTCCCACAGACGATACAGCTCATGATGCTTTTCCTCTGCAGAGCCCCTATCCAAAAAGGCAAACGTCCGGCTCCTTCTCCCACAAGGAACGTGCTAAGCCTGAAAGCTGTTGCTGGTCTGCACCTTCCCTTGGCAGCCTATTCACAGCACAACAGCCCTGCGGATCTGTGCTTTGCCACAGACAATACATCTCCTGCTGCTTTTCCTCTGCAGAGCCCTATTCGGAAAAGGCAAAAATCCGGCTCCTTCTTCCACATGGAAGGTGATAGCCCTGAAAGCTGTTGCTGGTCTGCACCTTCCCTTGGCAGCCTATTCACAGCACAACAGCCCTGCGGATCTGTGCTTTGCCACAGACGATACAGCTCCTGCTGCTTTTCCTCTGCAGAGCCCCTTTCGGAAAAGGCAAACGTCCGGCTCCTTCTCCCACAAGGAAGGTGCTAAGCCTGAAAGCTGTTGCTGGTCTGCACCTTCCCTTGGCAGCCTATTCACAGCACAACAGCCCTGCCGATCTGTGCTTTCCCAGAGACGATACAGCTCCTGCTGCTTTTCCTCTGCAGAGCCCCTTTCGGAAAAGGCAAACGTCTGGCTCCTTCTCCCACAAGGAAGGCGGTAGCCCTGAAAGCTGTTGCTGGTCTGCACCTTCCCTTGGCAGCCTATTCACAGCACAACAGCCCTGCGGATCTGTGCTTTCCCACAGACGATACTTCTACTGCTGCTTTTCCTCTGCAGAGACCCTTTCTTAAAAGGCAAAAATCCAGCTCCTTCTCCCACAAGGAAGGTGCTAAGCCTGAAAGCTGTTGCTGGTCTGCACCTTCCCTTGGCAGCCTATTCACAGCACAACAGCCCTGCCGATCTGTGCTTTCCCACAGACAATACAGCTCCTGCTGCTTTTCCTCTGCAGAGCCCCTCTCCCATAAGGCAAAAATCCGGCTCCTTCTCCCACAAGGAAGGTGCTAAGCCTGAAAGCTGTTGCTGGTTTGCACCTTCCCTTGGCAGCCTATTCACAGCACAACAGCCCTGCGGATCTGTGCTTTCCCACAGACGATACAGCTCATGATGCTTTTCCTCTGCAGAGCCCCTTTCAGAAAAGGCAAACGTCCGGCTCCTTCTCCCACAAGGAAGGCGGTAGCCCTGAAAGCTGTTGCTGGTCTGCACCTTCCCTTGGCAGCCTATTCACAGCACAACAGCCCTGCGGATCTGTGCTTTCCCACAGACGATACAGCTCATGATGCTTTTCCTCTGCAGAGCCCCTCTCGGATAAGGCAAAAATCCGGCTCCTACTCCTACAAGGAAGGCGGTAGCCCTGAAAGCTGTTGCTGGTCTGCACCTTCCCTTGGCAGCCTATTCACAGCACAACAGCCCTGCGGATCTGTGCTTTCCCAGAGACGGTACAGCTCCTGCTGCTATTCCTCTGCAGAGCCCCTTTCGGAAAAGGCAAACGTCCGGCTCCTTCTCCCACAAAGAAGGTGATAGCCCTGAAAGCTCTTGCTGGTCTGCACCTTCCCTTGGCAGCCTATTCACAGCACAACAGCCCTGCGGATCTGTGCTTTCCCACAGACGATACAGCTCATGACGTTTTTCCTCTGCAGAGCCCCTCTCCGATAAGGCAAAAATCCGGCTCCTTCTCCTAGAAGGAAGGTGCAAGCCCTGAAAGCTGTTGCTGGTCTGCACCTTCCCTTGGCAGCCTATTCACAGCACAACAGCCCTGCGGATCTGTGCTTTCCCACAGACGATACAGCTCCTGCTGCTTTTCCTCTGCAGAGCCCCTATCCGAAAAGGCAAACGTCTGGCTCCTTGTCCCACAAGGAAGGCGGTAGCCCTGAAAGCTGTTGCTGGTCTGCACCTTCCCTTGGCAGCCTATTCACAGCACAACAGCCCTGCGGATCTGTGCTTTCCCACGGACGATACTGCTCCTGCTGCTTTTCTTCTGCAGAGCCCCTCTCGGATAAGGCAAAAATTCAGCTCCTTCTCCCACAAGGAAGGCGGTAGCCCTGAAAGCTGTTGCTCGTCTGCACCTTCCCTTGGCAGCCTATTCACAGCACAACAGCCCTGCGGATCTGTGCTTTCCCAGAGACGGTACAGCTCATGATGGTTTTCCTCTGCAGAGCCCCTTTCGGAAAAGGCAAACGTCCGGCTCCTTGTCCCACAAGGAAGGTGCTAAGCCTGAAAGCTGTTGCTGGTCTGCACCTTCCCCGTGCAGCCTATTCACAGCACAACAGCCCTGCGGATCTGTGCTTTCCCAGAGACGATACAGCTCATGATGCTTTTCCTCTGCAGAGCCCCTTTCGGAAAAGGCAAACGTCCGGCTCCTTCTTCCACAAGGAAGGTTCTAACCCTGAAAGCTGTTGCTGGTCTGCACCTTCCCTTGGCAGCCTATTCACAGCACAACAGCCCTGCGGATCTGTGCTTTCCCAGAGATGATACAGCTCATGATGCTATTCCTCTGCAGAGCCCTATACGGAAAAGGCAAACATCCGGCTCCTTCTCCCACAAGGAAGGTGCTAGCCCTGAAAGATGTTGCTGGTCTGCACCTTCCCTTGGCAGCCTATTCACAGCACAACAGCCCTGCGGATCTGTGCTTTCCCACAGACGATACAGCTCATGATGTTTTTCCTCTGCAGAGCCCCTCTCCGATAAGGCAAAAATCCGGCTCCTTCTCCTACAAGGAAGGCGGTAGCCCTGAAAGCTGTTGCTGGTCTGCACCTTCCCTTGGCAGCCTATTCACAGCACAACAGCCCTGCGGATCTGTGCTTTCCCAGAGACGGTACAGCTCATGATGCTTTTCCTCTGCAGAGCCCCTCTCCGAAAAGGCAAACGTCCGGCTCCTTGTCCAACAGGGAAGGTGCTAGCCCTGAAAGCTGTTGCTGGTCTGCACCTTCCCTTGGCAGCCTATTCACAGCACAACAGCCCTGCGGATCTGTGCTTTCCCACAGACGATACAGCTCATGATGCTTTCACTCTACAAAGCCCCTTTCGGAAAAGGCAAACATCCGGCTCCTTCTCCAACAAGGAAGGTGCTAAGCCTGAAAGCTGTTGCTGGTCTGCACCTTCCCTTGGCAGCCTATTCACAGCACAACAGCCCTGCGGATCTGTGCTTTCCCACAGACAATACAGCTCCTGCTACTTTCACTCTACAAAGCCCCTTTCCGAAAAGGCAAACGTCCGGCTCCTTCTCCCACAAGGAAGGTGCTAAGCCTGAAAGCTGTTGCTGGTCTGCACCTTCCCTTGGCAGCCTATTCACAGCACAACAGCCCTCCGGATCTGTGCTTTCCCACAGACGATGCAGCTCATGATGCTTTTCCTCTGCAGAGGCCCTCTCCGATAAGACAGAAATCCGGCTCCTTCTCCACAAAGGAAGGTGCTAAGCGTGAAAGCTGTTGCTGGTCTGCACCTTCCCTTGGCAGCCTATTCACAGCACAACAGCCCTGCGGATCTGTGCTTTCCCACAGACGATACAGCTCCTGCTGCTTTTCCTCTGCAGAGCCCCTATCCGAAAAGGCAAACGTCCGGCTCCTTGTCCCACAGGGAAGGTGCTAGCCCTGAAAGCTGTTGCTGGTCTGCACCTTCCCTTGGCAGCCTATTCACAGCACAACAGCCCTGCGGATCTGTGCTTTGCCAGAGACGGTACAGCTCATGATGATATTCCTCTGCAGAGCCCCTCTCCGAAAAGGCAAACTTCCGGCTCCTTCTCCCACAAGGAAGGTGCTAGCCCTGAAAGCTGTTGCTGGTCTGCACCTTCCCTTGGCAGCCTATTCACAGCACAACAGCCCTGCGGATCTGTGCTTTCCCACGGATGATACAGCTCCTGCTGCTTTTCTTCTGCAGAGCCCCTCTCCGATAAGGCAAAAATTCAGCTCCTTGTCCCACAAGGAAGGTGCTAAGCCTGAAAGCTGTTGCTGGTCTGCACCATCCCTTGGCAGCCTATTCACAGCACAACAGCCCTGCGGATCTGTGCTTTCCCACAGACGATACAGCTACTGCTGCTTTTCCTCTGCAGAGCCCCTCTCCGAAAAGGCAAACTTCTGGCTCCTTCTCCCACAAGGAAGATGCTAAGCCTGAAAGCTGTTACTGGTTTGCACCTTCCCTTGGAGGCCTATTCACAGCACAACAGCCCTGCGGATCTGTGCTTTCCCACAGACGATACAGCTCATGAGTCTATTCCTCTGCAGAGCCCCTCTCCGAAAAGGCAAACGTCCGGCTCCTTCTCCCACAGGGAAGGTGCTAGCCCTGAAAGCTGTTGCTGGTCTGCACCTTCCCTTGGCAGCCTATTCACAGCACAACAGCTCTGCGCATCTGTGCTTTCCAAGGGACGCTACTGCTCCTGCTGCTTTTCCTCTGCAGAGCCCCTTTCGGAAAAGGCAAACGTCCGGCTCCTTCTCCCACAAGGAAGGTGCTAAGCCTGAAAGCTGTTGCTGGTTTGCACCTTCCCTTGGCAGCCTATTCACAGCACAACAGCCCTGCGGATCTGTGCTTTCCCACAGGCGATACAGCTCATGATGCTTTTCCTCTGCAGAGCCCCTTTCCGAAAAGGCAAACGTCCGGCTCCTTCTTCCACAAGGAAGGTGCTAGCCCTGAAAGCTGTTGCTGGTCTGCACCTTCCCTTGGCAGCCTATTCACAGCACAACAGCCCTGCGGATCTGTGCTTTCCCACAGACGATACAGCTCCTGCTGCTTTTCCTCTGCAGAGCCCCTATCCGAAAAGGCAAACGTCCGGCTCCTTTTCCCACAGGGAAGGTGCTACCCCTGAAAGCTGTTGCTGGTCTGCACCTTCCCTTGGCAGCCTATTCACAGCACAACAGCCCTGCGGATCTGTGCTTTCCCACAGACGATACAGCTCCTGCTGCTTTCACTCTACAAAGCCCCTTTCGGAAAAGGCAAACATCCGGCTCCTTCTCCCACAAGGAAGGTGCTAAGCCTGAAAACTCTTGCTGGTCTGCACCTTCCCTTGGCAGCCTATTCACAGCACAACAGCTCTGCGCATCTGTGCTTTCCAAGGGACGCTACTGCTCCTGCTGCTTTTCCTCTGCAGAGCCCCTTTCCGAAAAGGCAAACGTCCGGCTCCTTCTCCCACAAGGAAGGTGCTAAGCCTGAAAGCTGTTGCTGGTCTGCACCTTCCCTTGGCAGCCTATTCACAGCACAACAGCCCTTCCGATCTGTGCTTTTCCCACAGATGATACAGCTCCTGCTGCTTTCACTCTACAGAGCCCCTTTCGGAAAAGGCAAATATCAAGCTCCTTCTCCCACAAGGAAGGTGCTACCCCTGAAAGCTGTTGCTGCTCTGCACCATCCCTTGGCAGCCTATTCACAGCACAACAGCCCTGCGGATCTGTGCTTTCCCACAGACGATACAGCTCCTGCTGCTTTTTCTCTGCAGAGCCCCTTTCGGAAAAAGCAAACATCCGGCTCCTTCTCCCACAAGGAAGGTGCTAAGCCTGAAAGCCGTTGCTGGTCTGCACCTTCCCTTGGCAGCCTATTCACAGCACAACAGCTCTGCGCATCTGTGCTTTCCAAGGGACGCTACTGCTCCTGCTGCTTTTCCTCTGCAGAGCCCCTTTCGGAAAAGGCAAACATCCGGCTCCTTCTCCCATAAGGAAGGTGCTAAGCCTGAAAGCTCTTGCTGGTCTGCACCTTCCCTTGGCAGCCTATTCACAGCACAACAGCCCTGCGCATCTGTGCTTTCCCACAGACGATACATCTTCTGCTGCCTGTCAGCGGCAGAGGCCCATTCTGAAAAGGCAAGCGTCCGCTTCCTTCTCCCACAAGGAAGGTGCTAAGCCTGAAAGCTGTTGCTGGTCTGCACCTTCCCTTGGCAGCCTATTCACAGCACAACAGCCCTGCGGATCTGTGCTTTCCCACAGACGATACAGCTCCTGCTGCTTTTCCTCTGCAGAGCCCCTCTCCGAAAAGGCAAACTTCTGGCTCCTTCTCCCACAAGGAAGGTGCTAAGCCTGAAAGCTGTTGCTGGTTTGCACCTTCCCTTGGCAGCCTATTCACAGCACAACAGCCCTGCGGATCTGTGCTTTCCCACAGACGATACAGCTCCTGCTGCTTTTCCTCTGCAGAGCCCCTATCCGAAAAGGCAAACGTCCGGCTCCTTGTCCCACAGGGAAGGTGCTACCCCTGAAAGCTGTTGCTGGTCTGCACCTTCCCTTGGCAGCCTATTCACAGCACAACAGCCCTGCGGATCTCTGCTTTCCCAGAGACGGTACAGCTCATGATGCTATTCCTCTGCAGAGCCCCTCTCCGAAAAGGCAAACGTCCGGCTCCTTCTCCCACAAGGAAGGTGCTAAGCCTGAAAGCTGTTGCTGGTCTGCACCTTCCCTTGGCAGCCTATTCACAGCACAACAGCCCTGCGGATCTGTGCTTTCCCACAGACGATACAGCTCCTGCTGCTTTCACTCTACAAAGCCCTTTTCGGAAAAGGCAAACATCCGGCTCCTTCTCCCACAAGGAAGGTGCTAAGCCTGAAAACTCTTGCTGGTCTGCACCTTCCCTTGGCAGCCTATTCACAGCACAACAGCTCTGCGCATCTGTGCTTTCCAAGGGACGCTACTGCTCCTGCTGCTTTTCCTCTGCAGAGCCCCTTTCCGAAAAGGCAAACGTCCGGCTCCTTCTCCCACAAGGAAGGTGCTACCCCTGAAAGATGTTGCTGGTCTGCACCTTCCCTTGGCAGCCTATTCACAGCACAACAGCCCTGCGGATCTGTGCTTTCCCACAGGCAATACAGCTCCTGCTGCTTTCACTCTACAAAGCCCCTTTCCGAAAAGGCAAACGTCCAGCTCCTTCTCCCACAAGGAAGGTGCTAAGCCTGAAAACTCTTGCTGGTCTGCACCTTCCCTTGGCAGCCTATTCACAGCACAACAGCTCTGCGCGTCTGTGCTTTCCAAGGGACGCTACTGCTCCTGCTGCTTTCATCTGCAGAGCCCCTTTCCGAAAAGGCAAACGTCCGGCTCCTTCTCCCACAAGGAAGGTGCTACCCCTGAAAGCTGTTGCTGGTCTGCACCTTCCCTTGGCAGCCTATTCACAGCACAACAGCCCTGCGGATCTGTGCTTTCCCACAGACGATACAGCTCCTGCTGCTTTTTCTCTGCAGAGCCCCTTTCCGAAAAGGCAAACGTCCGGCTCCTTCTCCCACAAGGAAGGCGCTAAGCCTGAAAGCCGTTGCTGGTCTGCACCTTCCCTTGGCAGCCTATTCACAGCACAACAGCTCTGCGCATCTGTGCTTTCCAAGGGACGCTACTGCTCCTGCTGCTTTTCCTCTGCAGAGCCCCTTTCGGAAAAGGCAAACATCCGGCTCCTTCTCACATAAGGAAGGTGCTAAGCCTGAAAGCCGTTGCTGGTCTGCACCTTCCCTTGGCAGCCTATTCACAGCACAACAGCCCTGCGCATCTGTGCTTTCCCACAGACGATACATCTTCTGCTGCCTGTCAGCGGCAGAGGCCCATTCTGAAAAGGCAAGCGTCCGCTTCCTTCTCCCACAAGGAAGGTGCTAAGCCTGAAAGCTGTTGCTGGTTTGCACCTTCCCTTGGCAGCATATTCACAGCACAACAGCCCTGCGGATCTGTGCTTTCCCACAGACGATACAGCTCATGATGCTTTTCCTCTGCAGAGCCGCTTTCGGAAAAGGCAAACGTCCGGCTCCTTCTCCCACAAGGAAGGTGCTAAGCCTGAAAGCTGTTGCTGGTCTGCACCTTCCCTTGGCAGCCTATTCACAGCACAACAGCCCTGCGGATCTGTGCTTTCCCACAGACGATACAGCTCCTGCTGCTTTTCCTCTGCAGAGCCCCTTTCGGAAAAGGCAAACGTCCGGCTCCTTGTCCCACAAGGAAGGTGCTAGCCCTGAAAGCTGTTGCTGGTCTGCACCTTCCCTTGGCAGCCTATTCACAGCACAACAGCCCTGCGGATCTGTGCTTTCCCACAGACGATACAGCTCCTGCTGCTTTTCCTCTGCAGAGCCCCTATCCGAAAAGGCAAACGTCCGGCTCCTTCTCCCACAGGGAAGGTGCTAGCCCTGAAAGCTGTTGCTGGTCTGCACCTTTCCTTGGCAGCCTATTCACAGCACAACAGCCCTGCGGATCTGTGCTTTCCCACAGACGATACAGCTCATGATGCTATTCCTCTGCAGAGCCCCTCTCCGATAAGGCAAAAATCCGGCTCCTTCTCCCACAAGGAAGGTGCTAAGCCTGAAAGCTGTTGCTGGTTTGCACCTTCCCTTGGCAGCCTATTCACAGCACAACAGCCCTGCGGATCTGTGCTTTCCCACGGATGATACAGCTCCTGCTGCTTTTCTTCTGCAGAGCCCCTCTCCGATAAGGCAAAAATTCAGCTCCTTGTCCCACAAGGAAGGTGCTAAGCCTGAAAGCTGTTGCTGGTCTGCACCTTCCCTTGGCAGCCTATTCACAGCACAACAGCCCTGCGGATCTGTGCTTTCCCAGACACGGTACAGCTCATGATGCTATTCCTCTGCAGAGCCCCTTTCGGAAAAGGCAAACATCCGGCTCCTTCTCCCACAAGGAAGGTGCTAAGCCTGAAAACTCTTGCTGGTCTGCACCTTCCCTTGGCAGCCTATTCACAGCACAACAGCTCTGCGCATCTGTGCTTTCCAAGGGACGCTACTGCTCCTGCTGCTTTTCCTCTGCAGAGCCCCTTTCGGAAAAGGCAAACATCCGGCTCCTTCTCCCATAAGGAAGGTGCTAAGCCTGAAAGCCGTTGCTGGTCTGCACCTTCCCTTGGCAGCCTATTCACAGCACAACAGCCCTGCGCATCTGTGCTTTCCCACAGACGATACATCTTCTGCTGCCTGTCAGCGGCAGAGGCCCATTCTGAAAAGGCAAGCGTCCGCTTCCTTCTCCCACAAGGAAGGTGCTAAGCCTGAAAGCTGTTGCTGGTCTGCACCTTCCCTTGGCAGCCTATTCACAGCACAACAGCCCTGCGGATCTGTGCTTTCCCACAGACGATACAGCTCCTGCTGCTTTTCCTCTGCAGAGCCCCTATCCGAAAAGGCAAACGTCCGGCTCCTTCTCCCACAAGGAAGGTGCTAAGCCTGAAAGCTGTTGCTGGTTTGCACCTTCCCTTAGAGGCCTATTCACAGCACAACAGCCCTGCGGATCTGTGCTTTCCCACGGATGATACAGCTCCTGCTGCTTTTCTTCTGCAGAGCCCCTCTCCGATAAGGCAAACATCCGGCTCCTTGTCCCACAGGGAAGGTGCTAGCCCTGAAAGCTGTTGCTGGTCTGCACCTTCCCTTGGCAGCCTATTCACAGCACAACAGCCCTGCGGATCTGTGCTTTCCCAGAGACGATACAGCTCCTGCTGCTTTTCCTCTGCAGAGCCCCTCTCCGATAAGGCAAACATCCGGCTCCTTCTTCCACAAGGAAGGTGCTAAGCCTGAAAGCTGTTGCTGGTCTGCACCTTCCCTTGGCAGCCTATTCACAGCACAACAGCCCTGCGGATCTGTGCTTTCCCAGAGACGGTACAGCTCATGATGCTATTCCTCTGCAGAGCCACTCTCCGAAACGGCAAACTTCCGGCTCCTTCTCCCACAAGGAAGGTGCTAAGCCTGAAAGCTGTGGCTGGTCTGCACCTTCCCTTGGCAGCCTATTCACAGCACAACAGCCCTGCGGATCTGTGCTTTCCCACGGATGATACAGCTCCTGCTGCTTTTCTTCTGCAGAGCCCCTCTCCGATAAGGCAAAAATTCAGCTCCTTCTCCCACAAGGAAGGTGCTAAGCCTGAAAGCTGTTGCTGGTCTGCACCTTCCCTTGGCAGCCTATTCACAGCACAAGAGCCCTGCGGATCTGTGCTTTCCCAGACACGGTACAGCTCATGATGCTATTCCTCTGCAGAGCCCCTTTCGGAAAAGGCAAACATCCGGCTCCTTCTCCCACAAGGAAGGTGCTAAGCCTGAAAACTCTTGCTGGTCTGCACCTTCCCTTGGCAGCCTATTCACAGCACAACAGCTCTGCGCATCTGTGCTTTCCAAGGGACGCTACTGCTCCTGCTGCTTTCATCTGCAGAGCCCCTTTCCGAAAAGGCAAACGTC
The DNA here is from genome assembly GCA_037953605.1 of Necrosyrtes monachus. Taxonomy (NCBI): domain Eukaryota; kingdom Metazoa; phylum Chordata; class Aves; order Accipitriformes; family Accipitridae; genus Necrosyrtes; species Necrosyrtes monachus. The sequence continues at coordinate 116,984 of JAZGTQ010000010.1, read as the reverse complement.
CGGCTCCTTCTCCCACAAGGAAGGTGCTACCCCTGAAACCTGTTGCTGGTCTGCACCTTCCCTTGGCAGCCTATTCACAGCACAACAGCCCTGCGGATCTGTGCTTTCCCACAGACGATACAGCTCCTGCTGCTTTTTCTCTGCAGAGCCCCTTTCCGAAAAGGCAAACGTCCGGCTCCTTCTCCCACAAGGAAGGTGCTAAGCCTGAAAGCCGTTGCTGGTCTGCACCTTCCCTTGGCAGCCTATTCACAGCACAACAGCTCTGTGCATCTGTGCTTTCCAAGGGACGCTACTGCTCCTGCTGCTTTTCCTCTGCAGAGCCCCTTTCGGAAAAGGCAAACATCCGGCTCCTTCTCCCATAAGGAAGGTGCTAAGCCTGAAAGCCGTTGCTGGTCTGCACCTTCCCTTGTCAGCCTATTCACAGCACAACAGCCCTGCGCATCTGTGCTTTCCCACAGACGATACATCTTCTGCTGCCTGTCAGCGGCAGAGGCCCATTCTGAAAAGGCAAGCGTCCGCTTCCTTCTCCCACAAGGAAGGTGCTAAGCCTGAAAGCTCTTGCTGGTCTGCACCTTCCCTTGGCAGCCTATTCACAGCACAACAGCCCTGCGGATCTGTGCTTTCCCACAGACGATACAGCTCCTGCTGCTTTTCCTCTGCAGAGCCCCTCTCCGAAAAGGCAAACTTCTGGCTCCTTCTCCCACAAGGAAGATGCTAAGCCTGAAAGCTGTTGCTGGTTTGCACCTTCCCTTGGAGGCCTATTCACAGCACAACAGCCCTGCGGATCTGTGCTTTCCCACAGAAGATACAGCTCATGATGCTTTTCCTCTGCAGAGCCCCTATCCGAAAAGGCAAACGTCCGGCTCCTTCTCCCACAAGGAAGGTGCTAAGCCTGAAAGCTGTTGCTGGTTTTCACCTTCCCTTAGAGGCCTATTCACAGCACAACAGCCCTGCGGATCTGTGCTTTCCCACGGATGATACAGCTCCTGCTGCTTTTCTTCTGCAGAGCCCCTCTCCGATAAGGCAAACGTCCGGCTCCTTGTCCCACAGGGAAGGTGCTAGCCCTGAAAGCTGTTGCTGGTCTGCACCTTCCCTTGGCAGCCTATTCACAGCACAACAGCCCTGCGGATCTGTGCTTTCCCAGAGACGATACAGCTCATGATGCTTTTCCTCTGCAGAGCCCCTCTCCGATAAGGCAAACGTCCGGCTCCTTCTCCCACAAGGAAGGTGGTGAGCCTGAAAGCTGTTGCTGGTCTGCACCTTCCCTTGGCAGCCTATTCACAGCACAACAGCCCTGTGGATCTGTGCTTTCCCACAGACGATACAGCTCATGATGCTTTTCCTCTGCAGAGCCCCTCTCCGATAAGGCAAACATCCGGCTCCTTCTCCCACAAGGAAGGTGCTAGCCCTGAAAGCTGTTGCTGGTCTGCACCTTCCCTTGGCAGCCTATTCACAGCACAAGAGCCCTGCGGATCTGTGCTTTCCCACAGACGATGCAGCTCATGATGCTTTTCCTCTGCAGAGCCCCTCTCCGATAAGGCAAAAATCCGGCTCCTTCTCCCACAAGGAAGGTGCTAAGCCTGAAAGCTGTTGCTGGTTTGCACCTTCCCTTGGCAGCCTATTCACAGCACAACAGCCCTGCGGATCTGTGCTTTCCCACAGACGATACAGCTCCTGCTGCTTTTCCTCTGCAGAGCCCCTTTCGGAAAAGGCAAACGTCCGGCTCCTTCTTCCACAAGGAAGGTGCTAAGCCTGAAAGCTGTTGCTGGTCTGCACCTTCCCTTGGCAGCCTATTCACAGCACAAGAGCCCTGCGGATCTGTGCTTTCCCACAGACGATACAGCTCCTGCTGCTTTTCCTCTGCAGAGCCCCTCTCCGAAAAGGCAAAAATCGGGCTCCTTCTCCCACAATGAAGGTGCTAAGCCTGAAAGCTGTTGCTGGTCTGCACCTTCCCTTGGCAGCCTATTCACAGCACAACAGCCCTGCGGATCTGTGCTTTCCCAGAGACGGTACAGCTCATGATGCTATTCCTCTGCAGAGCCACTCTCCGAAACGGCAAACTTCCGGCTCCTTCTCCCACAAGGAAGGTGCTAAGCCTGAAAGCTGTGGCTGGTCTGCACCTTCCCTTGGCAGCCTATTCACAGCACAACAGCCCTGCGGATCTGTGCTTTCCCACAGACGATACAGCTCATGATGCTTTTCCTCTGCAGAGCCCCTCTCCGATAAGGCAAAAATCCGGCTCCTTCTCCTACAAGGAACGCGCTAAGCCTGAAAGCTGTTGCTGGTTTGCACCTTCCCTTGGCAGCCTATTCACAGCACAACAGCCCTGCGGATCTGTGCTTTCCCACAGACGATACAGCTCCTGCTGCTTTTCCTCTGCAGAGCCCCTATCCGAAAAGGCAAACGTCCGGCTCCTTGTCCCACAGGGAAGGTGCTAGCCCTGAAAGCTGTTGCTGGTCTGCACCTTCCCTTGGCAGCCTATTCACAGCACAACAGCCCTGCGGATCTGTGCTTTCCCACAGACGATACAGCTCATGATGCTATTCCTCTGCAGAGCCCCTCTCCGAAAAGGCAAACGTCCGGCTCCTTCTCCCACAAGGAAGGTGCTAAGCCTGAAAGCTGTTGCTGGTTTGCACCTTCCCTTGGCAGCCTATTCACAGCACAACAGCCCTGCGGATCTGTGCTTTCCCACAGACGATACAGCTCATGATGCTTTTCCTCTGCAGAGCCCCTTTCGGAAAAGGCAAACGTCTGGCTCCTTCTCCCACAAGGAAGGCGGTAGCCCTGAAAGCTGTTGCTGGTCTGCACCTTCCCTTGGCAGCCTATTCACAGCACAACAGCCCTGCGGATCTGTGCTTTCCCACAGACGATACAGCTCACGAGTCTATTCCTCTGCAGAGCCCCTTTCGGAAAAGGCAAAAATCCAGCCACTTCTCCCACAAGGAAGGTGCTAAGCCTGAAAGCTGTTGCTGGTCTGCACCTTCCCTTGGCAGCCTATTCACAGCACAACAGCCCTGCGGATCTGTGCTTTCCCACAGAAGATACAGCTCATGATGCTTTTACTCTGCAGAGCCCCTTTCGGAAAAGGAAAAAATTTGGCTCATTCTCCCACAAGGAAGGTGCTAAGCCTGAAAGCTGTTGCTGGTCTGCACCTTCCCTTGGCAGCCTATTCACAGCACAAGAGCCCTGCGGATCTGTGCTTTCCCAGAGACGATACAGCTCATGATGCTTTTACTCTGCAGAGCCCCTCTCCGATAAGGCAGAAATCGGGCTCCTTCTCCCACAATGAAGGTGCTAAGCCTGAAAGCTGTTGCTGGTCTGCACCTTCCCTTGGCAGCCTATTCACAGCACAACAGCCCTGCGGATCTGTGCTTTCCCACAGACGATACAGCTCATGATGCTTTTCCTCTGCAGAGCCCCTCTCCGAAAAGGCAAACTTCCGGCTCCTTCTCCCACAAGGAAGGCGGTAGCCCTGAAAGCTGTTGCTGGTTTGCACCTTCCCTTGGCAGCCTATTCACAGCACAACAGCCCTGCGGATCTGTGCTTTCCCACAGACGATACAGCTCATGATGCTTTTCCTCTGCAGAGCCCCTTTCGGAAAAGGCAAACGTCCGGCTTCTTCTCCCAGAAGGAAGGCGGTAGCCCTGAAAGCTGTTGCTGGTCTGCACCTTCCCTTGGCAGCCTATTCACAGCACAACAGCCCTGCGGATCTGTGCTTTCCCACAGACGATACAGCTCATGATGCTTTTCCTCTGCAGAGCCGCTTTCGGAAAAGGCAAACGTCCGGCTCCTTCTCCCACAGGGAAGGTGCTACCCCTGAAAGCTGTTGCTGGTCTGCACCTTCCCTTGGCAGCCTATTCACAGCACAACAGCCCTGCGGATCTCTGCTTTCCCAGAGACGGTACAGCTCATGATGCTATTCCTCTGCAGAGCCCCTCTCCGAAAAGGCAAACGTCCGGCTCCTTCTCCCACAAGGAAGGTGCTAAGCCTGAAAGCTGTTGCTGGTCTGCACCTTCCCTTGGTAGCCTATTCACAGCACAACAGCCCTGCGGATCTGTGCTTTCCCACAGACGATACACCTCCTGCTGCTTTTCCTCTGCAGAGCCCCTATCCGAAAAGGCAAACGTCGGGCTCCTTGTCCCACAGGGAAGGTGCTAGCCCTGAAAGCTGTGGCTGGTCTGCACCTTCCCTTGGCAGCCTATTCACAGCACAACAGCCCTGCGGATCTGTGCTTTCCCACAGACGATACAGCTCCTGCTGCTTTCACTCTACAAAGCCCCTTTCGGAAAAGGCAAACATCCGGCTCCTTCTCCCACAAGGAAGGTGCTAAGCCTGAAAGCTGTTGCTGGTCTGCACCTTCCCTTGGCAGTCTATTGTCAGCACAACAGCTCTGCGCATCTGTGCTTTCCAAGGGACGCTACTGCTCCTGCTGCTTTTCCTCTGCAGAGCCCCTTTCCGAAAAGGCAAACGTCCGGCTCCTTCTCCCACAAGGAAGGTGCTACCCCTGAAAGCTGTTGCTGGTCTGCACCTTCCCTTGGCAGCCTATTCACAGCACAACAGCCCTGCGGATCTGTGCTTTCCCACAGACGATACAGCTCCTGCTGCTTTCACTCTACAGAGCCCCTTTCGGAAAAGGCAAATATCAAGCTCCTTCTCCAACAAGGAAGGTGCTAAGCCTGAAAACTCTTGCTGGTCTGCACCATCCCTTGGCAGCCTATTCACAGCACAACAGCTCTGCGGATCTGTGCTTTCCCACAGACAATACAGCTCCTGCTGCTTTCACTCTACAAAGCCCCTTTCCGAAAAGGCAAACGTCCAGCTCCTTCTCCCACAAGGAAGGTGCTAAGCCTGAAAACTCTTGCTGGTCTGCACCTTCCCTTGCCAGCCTATTCACAGCACAACAGCTCTGCGCATCTGTGCTTTCCAAGGGACGCTACTGCTCCTGCTGCTTTCATCTGCAGAGCCCCTTTCCGAAAAGGCAAACGTCCGGCTCCTTCTCCCACAAGGAAGGTGCTACCCCTGAAAGCTGTTGCTGGTCTGCACCTTCCCTTGGCAGCCTATTCACAGCACAACAGCCCTGCGGATCTGTGCTTTCCCACAGACGATACAGCTCCTGCTGCTTTTTCTCTGCAGAGCCCCTTTCCGAAAAGGCAAACGTCCGGCTCCTTCTCCCACAAGGAAGGTGCTAAGCCTGAAAGCCGTTGCTGGTCTGCACCTTCCCTTGGCAGCCTATTCACAGCACAACAGCTCTGCGCATCTGTGCTTTCCAAGGGACGCTACTGCTCCTGCTGCTTTTCCTCTGCAGAGCCCCTTTCCGAAAAGGCAAACATCCGGCTCCTTCTCCCATAAGGAAGGTGCTAAGCCTGAAAGCCGTTGCTGGTCTGCACCTTCCCTTGGCAGCCTATTCACAGCACAACAGCCCTGCGCATCTGTGCTTTCCCACAGACGATACATCTTCTGCTGCCTGTCAGCGGCAGAGGCCCATTCTGAAAAGGCAAGCGTCCGCTTCCTTCTCCCACAAGGAAGGTGCTAAGCCTGAAAGCTGTTGCTGGTCTGCACCTTCCCTTGGCAGCCTATTCACAGCACAACAGCCCTGCGGATCTGTGCTTTCCCACAGACGATACAGCTCCTGCTGCTTTTCCTCTGCAGAGCCCCTCTCCGAAAAGGCAAACTTCTGGCTCCTTCTCCCACAAGGAAGATGCTAAGCCTGAAAGCTGTTGCTGGTTTGCACCTTCCCTTGGAGGCCTATTCACAGCACAACAGCCCTGCGGATCTGTGCTTTCCCACAGAAGATACAGCTCATGATGCTTTTCCTCTGCAGAGCCCCTATCCGAAAAGGCAAACGTCCGGCTCCTTCTCCCACAGGGAAGGTGCTAGCCCTGAAAGCTGTTGCTGGTCTGCACCTTTCCTTGGCAGCCTATTCACAGCACAACAGCCCTGCGGATCTGTGCTTTCCCACAGACGATACAGCTCATGATGCTATTCCTCTGCAGAGCCCCTCTCCGATAAGGCAAAAATCCGGCTCCTTCTCCCACAAGGAAGGTGCTAAGCCTGAAAGCTGTTGCTGGTCTGCACCTTCCCTTGGCAGCCTATTCACAGCACAACAGCCCTGCGGATCTGTGCTTTCCCACGGATGATACAGCTCCTGCTGCTTTTCTTCTGCAGAGCCCCTCTCCGATAAGGCAAAAATTCAGCTCCTTGTCCCACAAGGAAGGTGCTAAGCCTGAAAGCTGTTGCTGGTCTGCACCTTCCCTTGGCAGCCTATTCACAGCACAACAGCCCTGCGGATCTGTGCTTTCCCAGACACGGTACAGCTCATGATGCTATTCCTCTGCAGAGCCCCTTTCGGAAAAGGCAAACATCCGGCTCCTTCTCCCACAAGGAAGGTGCTAAGCCTGAAAACTCTTGCTGGTCTGCACCTTCCCTTGGCAGCCTATTCACAGCACAACAGCTCTGCGCATCTGTGCTTTCCAAGGGACGCTACTGCTCCTGCTGCTTTCATCTGCAGAGCCCCTTTCCGAAAAGGCAAACGTCCGGCTCCTTCTCCCACAAGGAAGGTGCTACCCCTGAAACCTGTTGCTGGTCTGCACCTTCCCTTGGCAGCCTATTCACAGCACAACAGCCCTGCGGATCTGTGCTTTCCCACAGAGGATACAGCTCCTGCTGCTTTTCCTCTGCAGAGCCCCTCTCCGAAAAGGCAAACGTCCGGCTCCTTGTCCCACAGGGAAGGTGCTAGCCCTGAAAGCTGTTGCTGGTCTGCACCTTCCCTTGGCAGCCTATTCACAGCACAAGAGCCCTGCGGATCTGTGCTTTCCCAGAGACGGTACAGCTCATGATGCTTTTCCTCTGCAGAGCCCCTCTCCGAAAAGGCAAAAATCGGGCTCCTTCTCCCACAATGAAGGTGCTAAGCCTGAAAGCTGTTGCTGGTCTGCACCTTCCCTTGGCAGCCTATTCACAGCACAACAGCCCTGCGGATCTGTGCTTTCCCAGAGACGGTACAGCTCATGATGCTATTCCTCTGCAGAGCCACTCTCCGAAACGGCAATCTTCCGGCTCCTTCTCCAACAAGGAAGGTGCTAAGCCTGAAAGCTGTGGCTGGTCTGCACCTTCCCTTGGCAGCCTATTCACAGCACAACAGCCCTGCGGATCTGTGCTTTCCCACAGACGATACAGCTCATGATGCTTTTCCTCTGCAGAGCCCCTCTCCGAAAAGGCAAAAATCCGGCTCCTTCTCCTACAAGGAACGCGCTAAGCCTGAAAGCTGTTGCTGGTTTGCACCTTCCCTTGGCAGCCTATTCACAGCACAACAGCCCTGCGGATCTGTGCTTTCCCACAGACGATACAGCTCCTGCTGCTTTTCCTCTGCAGAGCCCCTATCCGAAAAGGCAAACGTCCGGCTCCTTGTCCCACAGGGAAGGTGCTAGCCCTGAAAGCTCTTGCTGGTCTGCACCTTCCCTTGGCAGCCTATTCACAGCACAACAGCCCTGCGGATCTGTGCTTTCCCACAGACGATACAGCTCACGAGTCTATTCCTCTACAGAGCCCCTTTCGGAAAAGGCAAAAATCCAGCCACTTCTCCCACAAGGAAGGTGCTAAGCCTGAAAGCTGTTGCTGGTCTGCACCTTCCCTTGGCAGCCTATTCACAGCACAACAGCCCTGCGGATCTGTGCTTTCCCACAGAAGATACAGCTCATGATGCTTTTACTCTGCAGAGCCCCTTTCGGAAAAGGAAAAAATTTGGCTCATTCTCCCACAAGGAAGGTGCTAAGCCTGAAAGCTGTTGCTGGTCTGCACCTTCCCTTGGCAGCCTATTCACAGCACAACAGCCCTGCGGATCTGTGCTTTCCCAGAGACGATACAGCTCATGATGCTTTTCCTCTGCAGAGCCCCTCTCCGAAAAGGCAAACGTCCGGCTCCTTCTCCCACAAGGAAGGTGCTAGCCCTGAAAGCTGTTGCTGGTTTGCACCTTCCCTTGGCAGCCTATTCACAGCACAACAGCCCTGCGGATCTGTGCTTTCCCACAGACGATACAGCTCATGATGCTTTTCCTCTGCAGAGCCCCTTTCGGAAAAGGCAAACGTCCGGCTCCTTCTCCCAGAAGGAAGGCGGTAGCCCTGAAAGCTGTTGCTGGTCTGCACCTTCCCTTGGCAGCCTATTCACAGCACAACAGCCCTGCGGATCTGTGCTTTCCCACAGACGATACAGCTCCTGCTGCTTTTCCTCTGCAGAGCCCCTCTCCGAAAAGGCAAACTTCTGGCTCCTTCTCCCACAAGGAAGATGCTAAGCCTGAAAGCTGTTGCTGGTTTGCACCTTCCCTTGGAGGCCTATTCACAGCACAACAGCCCTGCGGATCTGTGCTTTCCCACAGAAGATACAGCTCATGATGCTTTTCCTCTGCAGAGCCCCTATCCGAAAAGGCAAACGTCCGGCTCCTTCTCCCACAGGGAAGGTGCTAGCCCTGAAAGCTGTTGCTGGTCTGCACCTTTCCTTGGCAGCCTATTCACAGCACAACAGCCCTGCGGATCTGTGCTTTCCCACAGACGATACAGCTCATGATGCTATTCCTCTGCAGAGCCCCTCTCCGATAAGGCAAAAATCCGGCTCCTTCTCCCACAAGGAAGGTGCTAAGCCTGAAAGCTGTTGCTGGTCTGCACCTTCCCTTGGCAGCCTATTCACAGCACAACAGCCCTGCGGATCTGTGCTTTCCCACGGATGATACAGCTCCTGCTGCTTTTCTTCTGCAGAGCCCCTCTCCGATAAGGCAAAAATTCAGCTCCTTGTCCCACAAGGAAGGTGCTAAGCCTGAAAGCTGTTGCTGGTCTGCACCTTCCCTTGGCAGCCTATTCACAGCACAACAGCCCTGCGGATCTGTGCTTTCCCAGACACGGTACAGCTCATGATGCTATTCCTCTGCAGAGCCCCTTTCGGAAAAGGCAAACATCCGGCTCCTTCTCCCACAAGGAAGGTGCTAAGCCTGAAAACTCTTGCTGGTCTGCACCTTCCCTTGGCAGCCTATTCACAGCACAACAGCTCTGCGCATCTGTGCTTTCCAAGGGACGCTACTGCTCCTGCTGCTTTCATCTGCAGAGCCCCTTTCAAAAAAGGCAAACGTCCGGCTCCTTCTCCCACAAGGAAGGTGCTACCCCTGAAACCTGTTGCTGGTCTGCACCTTCCCTTGGCAGCCTATTCACAGCACAACAGCCCTGCGGATCTGTGCTTTCCCACAGACGATACAGCTCCTGCTGCTTTTCCTCTGCAGAGCCCCTCTCCGATAAGGCAAAAATCCGGCTCCTTCTCCTACAAGGAAGGTGCTAGCCCTGAAAGCTGTTGCTGGTCTGCACCTTCCCTTGGCAGCCTATTCACAGCACAAGAGCCCTGCGGATCTGTGCTTTCCCACAGACGATACAGCTCCTGCTGCTTTTCCTCTGCAGAGCCCCTATCCGAAAATGCAAACGTCTGGCTCCTTCTCCCACAAGGAAGGCGGTAGCCCTGAAAGCTGTTGCTGGTCTGCACCTTCCCTTGGCAGCCTATTCACAGCACAACAGCCCTGCGGATCTGTGCTTTCCCACAGACGATGCAGCTCATGATGCTTTTCCTCTGCAGAGCCCCTCTCCGATAAGGCAAAAATCCGGCTCCTTCTCCCACAAGGAAGGTGCTAAGCCTGAAAGCTGTTGCTGGTCTGCACCTTCCCTTGGCAGCCTATTCACAGCACAAGAGCCCTGCGGATCTGTGCTTTCCCACAGACGATACAGCTCATGATGCTTTTCCTCTGCAGAGCCCCTCTCCGATAAGGCAAAAATCGGGCTCCTTCTCCCACAAGGAAGGTGCTAAGCCTGAAAGCTGTTGCTGGTCTGCACCTTCCCTTGGCAGCCTATTCACAGCACAAGAGCCCGGCGGATCTGTGCTTTCCCACAGACGATACAGCTCCTGCTGCTTTTCCTCTGCAGAGCCCCTCTCCGAAAAGGCAAAAATCGGGCTCCTTCTCCCACAATGAAGGTGCTAAGCCTGAAAGCTGTTGCTGGTCTGCACCCTCCCTTGGCAGCCTATTCACAGCACAACAGCCCTGCGGATCTGTGCTTTCCCAGAGACGGTACAGCTCATGATGCTATTCCTCTGCAGAGCCACTCTCAGAAACGGCAAACTTCCGGCTCCTTCTCCCACAAGGAAGGTGCTAAGCCTGAAAGCTGTGGCTGGTCTGCACCTTCCCTTGGCAGCCTATTCACAGCACAACAGCCCTGCGGATCTGTGCTTTCCCACAGACGATACAGCTCATGATGCTTTTCCTCTGCAGAGCCCCTCTCCGAAAAGGCAAAAATCCGGCTCCTTCTCCTACAAGGAACGCGCTAAGCCTGAAAGCTGTTGCTGGTTTGCACCTTCCCTTGGCAGCCTATTCACAGCACAACAGCCCTGCGGATCTGTGCTTTCCCACAGACGATACAGCTCCTGCTGCTTTTCCTCTGCAGAGCCCCTATCCGAAAAGGCAAACGTCCGGCTCCTTGTCCCACAGGGAAGGTGCTAGCCCTGAAAGCTGTTGCTGGTCTGCACCTTCCCTTGGCAGCCTATTCACAGCACAACAGCCCTGCGGATCTGTGCTTTCCCACAGACGATACAGCTCATGATGCTATTCCTCTGCAGAGCCCCTCTCCGAAAAGGCAAACGTCCGGCTCCTTCTCCCACAAGGAAGGTGCTAAGCCTGAAAGCTGTTGCTGGTCTGCACCTTCCCTTGGCAGCCTATTCAAAGCACAACAGCCCTGCGGATCTGTGCTTTCCCACAGACGATACAGCTCATGATGCTTTTCCTCTGCAGAGCCCCTTTCGGAAAAGGCAAACGTCTGGCTCCTTCTCCCACAAGGAAGGCGGTAGCCCTGAAAGCTGTTGCTGGTCTGCACCTTCCCTTGGCAGCCTATTCACAGCACAACAGCCCTGCGGATCTGTGCTTTCCCACAGACGATACAGCTCACGAGTCTATTCCTCTGCAGAGCCCCTTTCGGAAAAGGAAAAAATTTGGCTCATTCTCCCACAAGGAAGGTGCTAAGCCTGAAAGCTGTTGCTGGTCTGCACCTTCCCTTGGCAGCCTATTCACAGCACAAGAGCCCTGCGGATCTGTGCTTTCCCAGAGACGATACAGCTCATGATGCTTTTCCTCTGCAGAGCCCCTCTCCGATAAGGCAGAAATCGGGCTCCTTCTCCCACAATGAAGGTGCTAAGCCTGAAAGCTGTTGCTGGTCTGCACCTTCCCTTGGCAGCCTATTCACAGCACAACAGCCCTGCGGATCTGTGCTTTCCCACAGACGATACAGCTCATGATGCTTTTCCTCTGCAGAGCCCCTCTCCGAAAAGGCAAACGTCCGGCTCCTTCTCCCACAAGGAAGGCGGTAGCCCTGAAAGCTGTTGCTGGTTTGCACCTTCCCTTGGCAGCCTATTCACAGCACAACAGCCCTGCGGATCTGTGCTTTCCCACAGACGATACAGCTCATGATGCTTTTCCTCTGCAGAGCCCCTTTCGGAAAAGGCAAACGTCCGGCTCCTTCTCCCAGAAGGAAGGCGGTAGCCCTGAAAGCTGTTGCTGGTCTGCACCTTCCCTTGGCAGCCTATTCACAGCACAACAGCCCTGCGGATCTGTGCTTTCCCACAGACGATACAGCTCATGATGCTATTCCTCTGCAGAGCCCCTCTCCGAAAAGGCAAACTTCCGGCTCCTTCTCCCACAAGGAAGGTGCTAAGCCTGAAAGCTGTTGCTGGTCTGCACCTTCCCTTGGCAGCCTATTCACAGCACAACAGCCCTGCGGATCTGTGCTTTCCCACAGACGATACAGCTCATGATGCTTTTCCTCTGCAGAGCCCCTCTCCGATAAGGCAAAAATCCGGCTCCTTCTTCTACAAGGAACGCGCTAAGCCTGAAAGCTGTTGCTGGTTTGCACCTTCCCTTGGCAGCCTATTCACAGCACAACAGCCCTGCGGATCTGTGCTTTCCCAGAGACGATACAGCTCCTGCTGCTTTTCCTCTGCAGAGCCCCTATCCGAAAAGGCAAAAGTCCGACTCCTTGTCCCACAGGGAAGGTGCTAGCCCTGAAAGCTGTTGCTGGTCTGCACCTTCCCTTGGCAGCCTATTCACAGCACAACAGCCCTGCGGATCTGTGCTTTCCCAGAGACGATGCAGCTCATGATGCTTTTCCTCTGCAGAGACCCTCTCCGATAAGGCAAAAATCCGGCTCCTTCTCCCACAAGGAAGGTGCTAAGCCTGAAAGCTGTTGCTGGTTTGCACCTTCCCTTGGAGGCCTATTCACAGCACAACAGCCCTGCGGATCTGTGCTTTCCCACAGACGATACAGCCCATGATGCTTTTCCTCTGCAGAGCCCCTTTCGGAAAAGGCAAACGTCCGGCTCCTTCTCCCACAGGGAAGGTGCTAAGCCTGAAAGCTGTTGCTGGTCTGCACCTTCCCTTGGCAGCCTATTCACAGCACAACAGCCCTGCGGATCTGTGCTTTCCCACAGACGATACAGCTCATGATGCTATTCCTCTGCAGAGCCCCTCTCCGATAAGGCAAAAATCCGGCTCCTTCTCCCACAAGGAAGGTGCTAAGCCTGAAAGCTGTTGCTGGTTTGCACCTTCCCTTGGCAGCCTATTCACAGCACAACAGCCCTGCGGATCTGTGCTTTCCCACAGACGATACAGCTCATGATGCTTTTCCTCTGCAGAGACCCTCTCCGATAAGGCAAAAATCCGGCTCCTTCTCCTACAATGAAGGCGGTAGCCCTGAAAGCTGTTGCTGGTCTGCACCTTCCCTTGGCAGCCTATTCACAGCACAACAGCCCTGCGGATCTGTGCTTTCCCACAGACGATACAGCTCCTGCTGCTTTTCCTCTGCAGAGCCCCTATCCGAAAAGGCAAACGTCCGGCTCCTTGTCCCACAGGGAAGGTGCTAGCCCTGAAAGCTGTTGCTGGTCTGCACCTTCCCTTGGCAGCCTATTCACAGCACAACAGCCCTGCGGATCTGTGCTTTCCCACAGACGATACAGCTCATGATGCTATTCCTCTGCAGAGCCCCTCTCCGAAAAGGCAAACGTCCGGCTCCTTCTCCCACAAGGAACGTGCTAAGCCTGAAAGCTGTTGCTGGTCTGCACCTTCCCTTGGCAGCCTATTCACAGCACAACAGCCCTGCGGATCTGTGCTTTCCCACAGACGATACAGCTCATGATGCTTTTCCTCTGCAGAGCCCCTTTCCGAAAAGGCAAACGTCCGGCTCCTTCTCCCAGAAGGAAGGCGGTAGCCCTGAAAGCTGTTGCTGGTCTGCACCTTCCCCGTGCAGACTATTCACAGCACAACAGCCCTGCGGATCTGTGCTTTCCCAGAGACGGTACAGCTCATGATGCTATTCCTCTGCAGAGCCCCTCTCCGAAAAGGCAAACTTCCGGCTCCTTCTCCCACAAGGAAGGTGCTAAGCCTGAAAGCTGTTGCTGGTCTGCACCTTCCCTTGGTAGCCTATTCACAGCACAACAGCCCTGCGGATCTGTGCTTTCCCACAGACGATACAGCTCCTGCTGCTTTTCCTCTGCAGAGCCCCTCTCCGATAAGGCAGAAATCCGGCTCCTTCTCCTACAAGGAAGGCGGTAGCCCTGAAAGCTGTTGCTGGTCTGCACCTTCCCTTGGCAGCCTATTCACAGCACAACAGCCCTGCGGATCTGTGCTTTCCCACAGACGATACAGCTCCTGCTGCTTTTCCTCTGCAGAGCCCCTATCCGAAAAGGAAAACGTCCGGCTCCTTCTCCCACAAGGAAGGCGGTAGCCCTGAAAGCTGTTGCTGGTCTGCACCTTTCCTTGGCAGCCTATTCACAGCACAACAGCCCTGCGGATCTGTGCTTTCCCACAGACGATACAGCTCCTGCTGCTTTTCCTCTGCAGAGCCCCTATCCGAAAAGGCAAACGTCCGGCTCCTTGTCACACAGGGAAGGTGCTAGCCCTGAAAGCTGTTGCTGGTCTGCACCTTCCCTTGGCAGCCTATTCACAGCACAACAGCCCTGCGGATCTGTGCTTTCCCACAGACGGTACAGCTCCTGCTGCTTTTCCTGTGCGGAGCCCCTATCCGAAAAGGCAAACGTCCGGCTCCTTGTCCCACAGGGAACGTGCTAGCCCTGAAAGCTGTGGCTGGTCTGCACCTTCCCTTGGCAGCCTATTCACAGCACAACAGCCCTGCGGATCTGTGCTTTCCCAGAGACGATACAGCTCCTGCTGCTTTTCCTCTGCAGAGCCCCTCTCCGATAAGGCAAAAATCCGGCTCCTTCTCCCACAAGGAACGTGCTAAGCCTGAAAGCTGTTGCTGGTTTGCACCTTCCCTTGGCAGCCTATTCACAGCACAACAGCCCTGCGGATCTGTGCTTTCCCAGAGACGGTACAGCTCATGATGCTATTCCTCTGCAGAGACCTGTTCGGAAAAGGCAAACGTCCGGCTCCTTGTCCCACAGGGAAGGTGCTAGCCCTGAAAGCTGTTGCTGGTCTGCACCTTCCCTTGGCAGCCTATTCACAGCACAACAGCCCTGCGGATCTGTGCTTTCCCACAGACGATACAGCTCCTGCTGCTTTTCCTCTGCAGAGCCCCTCTCCGATAAGGCAAACGTCCGGCTCCTTGTCCCACAGGGAAGGTGCTAGCCCTGAAAGCTGTTGCTGGTCTGCACCTTCCCTTGGCAGCCTATTCACAGCACAACAGCCCTGCGGATCTGTGCTTTCCCAGAGACGATATAGCTCATGATGCTTTTTCTCTGCAGAGCCCCTCTCCGAAAAGGCAAACGTCCGGCTCCTTCTCCCACAAGGAAGGTGCTAAGCCTGAAAGCTGTTGCTGGTCTGCACCTTCCCTTGGCAGCCTATTCACAGCACAACAGCCCTGCGGATCTGTGCTTTCCCACAGACAATACAGCTCCTGCTGCTTTTTCTCTGCAGAGCCCCTTTCGGAAAAGGCAAACATCTGGCTCCTTCTCTCACAAGGAAGGTGCTAAGCCTGAAAGCTGTTGCTGGTCTGCACCTTCCCTTCGCAGCCTATTCACAGCACAACAGCCCTGCGGATCTGTGCTTTCCCACAGACGATACAGCTACTGCTGCTTTCACTCTACAAAGCCCCTTTCAGAAAAGGAAAACATCCGGCTCCTTCTCCCACAAGGAAGGTGCTAAGCCTGAAAGCTGTTGCTGGTCTGCACCTTCCCTTGGCAGCCTATTCACAGCACAACAGCCCTGCGGATCTGTGCTTTCCCACAGACGATACAGCTCATGATGCTTTTCCTCTGCAGAGCCCCTCTCCGATAAGGCAGAAATCCGGCTCCTTCTCCCACAAGGAAGGTGCTAAGCCTGAAAGCTGTTGCTGGTCTGCACCTTCCCTTGGCAGCCTATTCACAGCACAACAGCCCTGCGGATCTGTGCTTTCCCAGAGACGATACAGCTCCTGCTGCTTTTCCTCTGCAGAGCCCCTCTCCGAAAAGGCAAACGTCCGGCTCCTTGTCCCACAGGGAAGGTGCTAGCCCTGAAAGCTGTTGCTGGTCTGCACCTTCCCTTGGCAGCCTATTCACAGCACAACAGCCCTGCGGATCTGTGCTTTCCCACAGACGATGCAGCTCATGATGCTTTTCCTCTGCAGAGCCCCTCTCCGATAAGGCAAAAATCCGGCTCCTTCTCCTACAATGAAGGCGGTAGCCCTGAAAGCTGTTGCTGGTCTGCACCTTTCCTTGGCAGCCTATTCACAGCACAACAGCCCTGCGGATCTGTGCTTTCCCACAGACGATACAGCTCCTGCTACTTTTCCTCTGCAGAGCCCCTATCCGAAAAGGCAAACGTCCGGCTCCTTGTCCCACAGGGAAGGTGCTAGCCCTGAAAGCTGTTGCTGGTCTGCACCTTCCCTTGGCAGCCTATTCACAGCACAACAGCCCTGCGGATCTGTGCTTTCCCAGAGACGATACAGCTCATGATGCTTTTTCTCTGCAGAGCCCCTCTCCGAAAAGGCAAACGTCCGGCTCCTTCTCCCATAAGGAAGGTGCTAAGCCTGAAAGCTGTTGCTGGTCTGCACCTTCCCTTGGAGGCCTATTCACAGCACAACAGCCCTGCGCATCTGTGCTTTCCCACAGACGATACATCTTCTGCTGCCTGTCCGCGGCAGAGGCCCATTCCGAAAAGGCAAACGTCCGCTTCCTTCTCCCACAAGGAAGGTGATAAGCCTGAAAGCTGTTGCTGGTCTGCACCTTCCCTAGGCAGCCTATTCACAGCACAACAGCTCTGTGCATCTGTGCTTTCGAAGGGACGCTACTGCTCCTGCTTCTTTTGCTCTGCAGAGCCCCTTTCGGAAAAGGCAAACATCCGGCTCCTTCTCCCACAAGGAAGGTGCTAAGCCTGAAAGCTGTTGCTGGTCTGCACCTTCCCTTGGCAGCCTATTCACAGCACAACAGCCCTGCGGATCTGTGCTTTCCCACAGACGATAGAGCTCCTGCTGCTTTCACTCTACAAAGCCCCTTTCGGAAAGGGCAAACATCCGGCTCCTTCTCCCACAAGGAAGGTGCTAAGCCTGAAAGCTGTTGCTGGTCTGCACCTTCCCTTGGCAGCCTATTCACAGCACAACAGCACTGCGGATCTGTGCTTTCCTACATACGCTACTGCTCCTGCTGCTTTTCCTCTGCAGAGCCACTTTCGGGAAAGGCAAACATCCGGCTCCTTCTCCCACAAGGAACGTGCTAAGCCTGAAAGCTGTTGCTGGTCTGCACCTTCCCTTGGCAGCCTATTAACAGCACAACAGCCCTTCCGATCTGTGCTTTTCCCACAGACAATACAGCTCCTGCTGCTTTTCCTCTGCAGAGCCCCTTTCGGAAAAGGCAAACATCCGGCTCCTTCTCCCACAAGGAAGGTGCTAAGCCTGAAAGCTGTTGCTGGTCTGCACCTTCCCTTGGTAGCCTATTCACAGCACAACAGCCCTGCGGATCTGTGCTTTCCCACAGACGATACAGCTCCTGCTGCTTTTCCTCTGCAGAGCCCCTCTCCGATAAGGCAGAAATCCGGCTCCTTCTCCCACAAGGAAGGTGCTAAGCCTGAAAGCTGTTGCTGGTCTGCACCTTCCCTTGGCAGCCTATTCACAGCACAACAGCCCTGCGGATCTGTGCTTTCCCAGAGACGGTACAGCTCATGATGCTATTCCTCTGCAGAGACCTGTTCGGAAAAGGCAAACGTCCGGCTCCTTGTCCCACAGGGAAGGTGCTAGCCCTGAAAGCTGTTGCTGGTCTGCACCTTCCCTTGGCAGCCTATTCACAGCACAACAGCCCTGCGGATCTGTGCTTTCCCACAGACGATACAGCTCCTGCTGCTTTTCCTCTGCAGAGCCCCTCTCCGATAAGGCAAACGTCCGGCTCCTTGTCCCACAGGGAAGGTGCTAGCCCTGAAAGCTGTTGCTGGTCTGCACCTTCCCTTGGCAGCCTATTCACAGCACAACAGCCCTGCGGATCTGTGCTTTCCCAGAGACGATATAGCTCATGATGCTTTTTCTCTGCAGAGCCCCTCTCCGAAAAGGCAAACGTCCGGCTCCTTCTCCCACAAGGAAGGTGCTAAGCCTGAAAGCTGTTGCTGGTCTGCACCTTCCCTTGGCAGCCTATTCACAGCACAACAGCCCTGCGGATCTGTGCTTTCCCACAGACAATACAGCTCCTGCTGCTTTTTCTCTGCAGAGCCCCTTTCGGAAAAGGCAAACATCTGGCTCCTTCTCTCACAAGGAAGGTGCTAAGCCTGAAAGCTGTTGCTGGTCTGCACCTTCCCTTCGCAGCCTATTCACAGCACAACAGCCCTGCGGATCTGTGCTTTCCCACAGACGATACAGCTACTGCTGCTTTCACTCTACAAAGCCCCTTTCAGAAAAGGAAAACATCCGGCTCCTTCTCCCACAAGGAAGGTGCTAAGCCTGAAAGCTGTTGCTGGTCTGCACCTTCCCTTGGCAGCCTATTCACAGCACAACAGCCCTGCGGATCTGTGCTTTCCCACAGACGATACAGCTCATGATGCTTTTCCTCTGCAGAGCCCCTCTCCGATAAGGCAGAAATCCGGCTCCTTCTCCCACAAGGAAGGTGCTAAGCCTGAAAGCTGTTGCTGGTCTGCACCTTCCCTTGGCAGCCTATTCACAGCACAACAGCCCTGCGGATCTGTGCTTTCCCAGAGACGATACAGCTCCTGCTGCTTTTCCTCTGCAGAGCCCCTCTCCGAAAAGGCAAACGTCCGGCTCCTTGTCCCACAGGGAAGGTGCTAGCCCTGAAAGCTGTTGCTGGTCTGCACCTTCCCTTGGCAGCCTATTCACAGCACAACAGCCCTGCGGATCTGTGCTTTCCCACAGACGATGCAGCTCATGATGCTTTTCCTCTGCAGAGCCCCTCTCCGATAAGGCAAAAATCCGGCTCCTTCTCCTACAATGAAGGCGGTAGCCCTGAAAGCTGTTGCTGGTCTGCACCTTTCCTTGGCAGCCTATTCACAGCACAACAGCCCTGCGGATCTGTGCTTTCCCACAGACGATACAGCTCCTGCTACTTTTCCTCTGCAGAGCCCCTATCCGAAAAGGCAAACGTCCGGCTCCTTGTCCCACAGGGAAGGTGCTAGCCCTGAAAGCTGTTGCTGGTCTGCACCTTCCCTTGGCAGCCTATTCACAGCACAACAGCCCTGCGGATCTGTGCTTTCCCAGAGACGATACAGCTCATGATGCTTTTTCTCTGCAGAGCCCCTCTCCGAAAAGGCAAACGTCCGGCTCCTTCTCCCATAAGGAAGGTGCTAAGCCTGAAAGCTGTTGCTGGTCTGCACCTTCCCTTGGAGGCCTATTCACAGCACAACAGCCCTGCGCATCTGTGCTTTCCCACAGACGATACATCTTCTGCTGCCTGTCCGCGGCAGAGGCCCATTCCGAAAAGGCAAACGTCCGCTTCCTTCTCCCACAAGGAAGGTGATAAGCCTGAAAGCTGTTGCTGGTCTGCACCTTCCCTAGGCAGCCTATTCACAGCACAACAGCTCTGTGCATCTGTGCTTTCGAAGGGACGCTACTGCTCCTGCTTCTTTTGCTCTGCAGAGCCCCTTTCGGAAAAGGCAAACATCCGGCTCCTTCTCCCACAAGGAAGGTGCTAAGCCTGAAAGCTGTTGCTGGTCTGCACCTTCCCTTGGCAGCCTATTCACAGCACAACAGCCCTGCGGATCTGTGCTTTCCCACAGACGATAGAGCTCCTGCTGCTTTCACTCTACAAAGCCCCTTTCGGAAAGGGCAAACATCCGGCTCCTTCTCCCACAAGGAAGGTGCTAAGCCTGAAAGCTGTTGCTGGTCTGCACCTTCCCTTGGCAGCCTATTCACAGCACAACAGCACTGCGGATCTGTGCTTTCCTACATACGCTACTGCTCCTGCTGCTTTTCCTCTGCAGAGCCACTTTCGGGAAAGGCAAACATCCGGCTCCTTCTCCCACAAGGAAGGTGCTAAGCCTGAAAGCTGTTGCTGGTCTGCACCTTCCCTTGGCAGCCTATTAACAGCACAACAGCCCTTCCGATCTGTGCTTTTCCCACAGACAATACAGCTCCTGCTGCTTTTCCTCTGCAGAGCCCCTTTCGGAAAAGGCAAACATCCGGCTCCTTCTCCCACAAGGAAGGTGCTAAGCCTGAAAGCTGTTGCTGGTCTGCACCTTCCCTTGGTAGCCTATTCACAGCACAACAGCCCTGCGGATCTGTGCTTTCCCACAGACGATACAGCTCCTGCTGCTTTTCCTCTGCAGAGCCCCTCTCCGATAAGGCAGAAATCCGGCTCCTTCTCCCACAAGGAAGGTGCTAAGCCTGAAAGCTGTTGCTGGTCTGCACCTTCCCTTGGCAGCCTATTCACAGCACAACAGCCCTGCGGATCTGTGCTTTCCCACAGACGATACAGCTCCTGCTACTTTTCCTCTGCAGAGCCCCTCTCCGAAAAGGCAAACGTCCGGCTCCTTGTCCCACAGGGAAGGTGCTAGCCCTGAAAGCTGTTGCTGGTCTGCACCTTCCCTTGGCAGCCTATTCACAGCACAACAGCCCTGCGGATCTGTGCTTTCCCAGAGACGATATAGCTCATGATGCTTTTTCTCTGCAGAGCCCCTCTCCGAAAAGGCAAACGTCCGGCTCCTTCTCCCACAAGGAAGGTGCTAAGCCTGAAAGCTGTTGCTGGTCTGCACCTTCCCTTGGCAGCCTATTCACAGCACAACAGCCCTGCGGATCTGTGCTTTCCCACAGACAATACAGCTCCTGCTGCTTTTTCTCTGCAGAGCCCCTTTCGGAAAAGGCAAACATCTGGCTCCTTCTCTCACAAGGAAGGTGCTAAGCCTGAAAGCTGTTGCTGGTCTGCACCTTCCCTTCGCAGCCTATTCACAGCACAACAGCCCTGCGGATCTGTGCTTTCCCACAGACGATACAGCTACTGCTGCTTTCACTCTACAAAGCCCCTTTCAGAAAAGGAAAACATCCGGCTCCTTCTCCCACAAGGAAGGTGCTAAGCCTGAAAGCTGTTGCTGGTCTGCACCTTCCCTTGGCAGCCTATTCACAGCACAACAGCCCTGCGGATCTGTGCTTTCCCACAGACGATACAGCTCATGATGCTTTTCCTCTGCAGAGCCCCTCTCCGATAAGGCAGAAATCCGGCTCCTTCTCCCACAAGGAAGGTGCTAAGCCTGAAAGCTGTTGCTGGTCTGCACCTTCCCTTGGCAGCCTATTCACAGCACAACAGCCCTGCGGATCTGTGCTTTCCCAGAGACGATACAGCTCCTGCTGCTTTTCCTCTGCAGAGCCCCTCTCCGAAAAGGCAAACGTCCGGCTCCTTGTCCCACAGGGAAGGTGCTAGCCCTGAAAGCTGTTGCTGGTCTGCACCTTCCCTTGGCAGCCTATTCACAGCACAACAGCCCTGCGGATCTGTGCTTTCCCACAGACGATGCAGCTCATGATGCTTTTCCTCTGCAGAGCCCCTCTCCGATAAGGCAAAAATCCGGCTCCTTCTCCTACAATGAAGGCGGTAGCCCTGAAAGCTGTTGCTGGTCTGCACCTTCCCTTGGCAGCCTATTCACAGCACAACAGCCCTGCGGATCTGTGCTTTCCCACAGACGATACAGCTCCTGCTACTTTTCCTCTGCAGAGCCCCTATCCGAAAAGGCAAACGTCCGGCTCCTTGTCCCACAGGGAAGGTGCTAGCCCTGAAAGCTCTTGCTGGTCTGCACCTTCCCTTGGCAGCCTATTCACAGCACAACAGCCCTGCGGATCTGTGCTTTCCCACAGACGATACAGCTCCTGCTGCTTTTCCTCTGCAGAGCCCCTATCCGAAAAGGCAAACGTCCGGCTCCTTGTCCCACAGGGAAGGTGCTAGCCCTGAAAGCTGTTGCTGGTCTGCACCTTCCCTTGGCAGCCTATTCACAGCACAACAGCCCTGCGGATCTGTGCTTTCCCAGAGACGGTACAGCTCATGATGCTATTCCTCTGCAGAGCCCCTCTCCGAAAAGGCAAACTTCCGGCTCCTTCTCCCACAAGGAAGGTGCTAAGCCTGAAAGCTGTTGCTGGTCTGCACCTTCCCTTGGCAGCCTATTCACAGCACAACAGCCCTGTGGATCTGTGCTTTCCCAGAGACGATGCAGCTCATGATGCTTTTCCTCTGCAGAGCCCCTCTCCGATAAGGCAAAAATCCGGCTCCTTCTCCCACAAGGAAGGTGCTAAGACTGAAAGCTGTTGCTGGTTTGCACCTTCACTTGGCAGCCTATTCACAGCACAACAGCCCTGCGGATCTGTGCTTTCCCACAGACGATACAGCTCCTGCTGCTTTTCCTCTGCAGAGCCCCTATCCGAAAAGGCAAACGTCCGGCTCCTTGTCCCACAGGGAAGGTGCTAGCCCTGAAAGCTCTTGCTGGTCTGCACCTTCCCTTTGCAGCCTATTGACAGCACAACAGCCCTGCGGATCTGTGCTTTCCCAGAGACGGTACAGCTCATGAAGCTATTCCTCTGCAGAGCCCCTCTCCGAAAAGGCAAACTTCCGGCTCCTTCTCCCACAAGGAAGGTACTAAGCCTGAAAGCTGTTGCTGGTCTGCACCTTCCCTTGGCAGCCTATTCACAGCACAACAGCCCTGCGCATCTGTACTTTCCAAGGGACGCTACTGCTCCTGCTGCTTTTCCCCTGCAGAGCCCCTTTCGGAAAAGGCAAACATCCGGCTCCTTCTCCCACAAGGAAGGTGCTACCCCTGAAAGCAGTTGCTGGTCTGCACCTTCCCTTGGCAGCCTATTCACAGCACAACAGCTCTGCGCATCTGTGCTTTCCAAGGGACGCTACTGCTCCTGCTTCTTTTGCTCTGCAGAGCCCCTTTCGGAAAAGGCAAACATCCGGCTCCTTCTCCCATAAGGAAGATACTAAGCCTGAAAGCTGTTGCTGGTCTGCACCTTCCCTTGGAGGCCTATTCACAGCACAACAGCCCTGCGAATCTGTGCTTTCCCACAGACGATACATCTTCTGCTGCTTTTTCTCTGCAGAGCCCCTTTCGAAAAAGGCAAACATCCGGCTCCTTCTCCCACAAGGAAGGTGCTAAGCCTGAAAGCTGTTGCTGGTCTGCACCTTCCCTTGGCAGCCTATTCACAGCACAACAGCCCTGCGGATCTGTGCTTTCCCACAGACGATACAGCTCCTGCTGCTTTTCCTCTGCAGAGCCCCTTTCCGAAAAGGCAAACATCCGGCTCCTTCTCCCACAAGGAAGGTGCTAAGCCTGAAAGCTGTTGCTGGTCTGCGCCTTCCCTTGGCAGCCTATTCACAGCAGAACAGCCCTGCGGATCTGTGCTTTCCCACAGACGATACAGCCCCTGCTGCCTGTCCGCGGCAGAGCCCCTTTCGGAAAAGGCAAACATCCGGCTCCTTCTCCCACAAGGAAGGTGCTAAGCCTGAAAGCTGTTGCTGGTCTGCACCTTCCCTTGGCAGCCTATTCACAGCACAACAGCCCTGCGCATCTGTGCTTTCCCACAGACGGTACAGCTCCTGCTGCTTTTCCTGTGCGGAGCCCCTCTCCGAAAAGGCAAACGTCCGGCTCCTTGTCCCACAGGGAAGGTGCTAGCCCTGAAAGCTGTGGCTGGTCTGCACCTTCCCTTGGCAGCCTATTCACAGCACAACAGCCCTGCGGATCTGTGCTTTCCCACAGACGATACAGCTCCTGCTGCTTTTCCTCTGCAGAGCCCCTCTCCGATAAGGCAAAAAGCCGGCTCCTTCTCCCACAAGGAACGTGCTAAGCCTGAAAGCTGTTGCTGGTTTGCACCTTCCCTTGGCAGCCTATTCACAGCACAACAGTCCTGCGGATCTGTGCTTTCCCAGAGACGGTACAGCTCATGATGCTTTTCCTCTGCAGAGCCCCTATCCGAAAAGGCAAAAGTCCGACTCCTTGTCCCACAGGGAAGGTGCTAGCCCTGAAAGCTGTTGCTGGTCTGCACCTTCCCTTGGCAGCCTATTCACAGCACAACAGCCCTGTGGATCTGTGCTTTCCCAGAGACGATGCAGCTCATGATGCTTTTCCTCTGCAGAGCCCCTCTCCGATAAGGCAAAAATCCGGCTCCTTCTCCCACAAGGAACGTGCTAAGCCTGAAAGCTGTTGCTGGTTTGCACCTTCCCTTGGCAGCCTATTCACAGCACAACAGCCCTGCGGATCTGTGCTTTCCCAGAGACGGTACAGCTCATGATGCTATTCCTCTGCAGAGACCCTTTCGGAAAAGGCAAACGTCCGGCTCCTTGTCCCACAGGGAAGGTGCTAGCCCTGAAAGCTGTTGCTGGTCTGCACCTTCCCTTGGCAGCCTATTCACAGCACAACAGCCCTGCGGATCTGTGCTTTCCCACAGACGATACAGCTCATGATGCTTTTCCTCTGCAGAGCCCCTTACGGAAAAGGCAAACGTCCGGCTCCTTCTCCCACAAGGAAGGTGCTAAGCCTGAAAGCTGTTGCTGGTCTGCACCTTCCGTTGGTAGCCTATTCACAGCACAACAGCCCTGCGGATCTGTGCTTTCCCACAGACGATACAGCTCCTGCTGCTTTTCCTCTGCAGAGCCCCTATCCGAAAAGGAAAACGTCCGGCTCCTTCTCCCACGAGGAAGGCGGTAGCCCTGAAAGCTGTTGCTGGTCTGCACCTTTCCTTGGCAGCCTATTCACAGCACAACAGCCCTGCGGATCTGTGCTTTCCCACAGACGATACAGCTCCTGCTGCTTTTCCTCTGCAGAGCCCCTATCCGAAAAGGCAAACGTCCGGCTCCTTGTCACACAGGGAAGGTGCTAGCCCTGAAAGCTGTTGCTGGTCTGCACCTTCCCTTGGCAGCCTATTCACAGCACAACAGCCCTGCGGATCTGTGCTTTCCCACAGACGGTACAGCTCCTGCTGCTTTTCCTGTGCGGAGCCCCTTTCGGAAAAGGCAAACGTCCGGCTCCTTGTCCCACAGGGAAGGTGCTAGCCCTGAAAGCTGTTGCTGGTCTGCACCTTCCCTTGGCAGCCTATTCACAGCACAACAGCCCTGCGGATCTGTGCTTTCCCACAGACGGTACAGCTCATGATGCTATTCCTCTGCAGAGCCCCTCTCCGAAAAGGCAAACTTCCGGCTCCTTCTCCCACAAGGAAGGTGCTAAGCCTGAAAGCTGTTGCTGGTCTGCACCTTCCCTTGGTAGCCTATTCACAGCACAACAGCCCTGCGGATCTGTGCTTTCCCACAGACGATACAGCTCCTGCTGCTTTTCCTCTGCAGAGCCCCTCTCCGATAAGGCAGAAATCCGGCTCCTTCTCCTACAAGGAAGGCGGTAGCCCTGAAAGCTGTTGCTGGTCTGCACCTTCCCTTGGCAGCCTATTCACAGCACAACAGCCCTGCGGATCTGTGCTTTCCCACAGACGATACAGCTCATGATGCTTTTCCTCTGCAGAGCCCCTCTCCGAAAAGGCAAACGTCCGGCTCCTTGTCCCACAGGGAAGGTGCTAGCCCTGAAAGCTGTTGCTGGTCTGCACCTTCCCTTGGCAGCCTATTCACAGCACAACAGCCCTGCGGATCTGTGCTTTCCCACAGACGATACAGCTCATGATGCTTTTCCTCTGCAGAGCCCCTCTCCGATAAGGCAGAAATCCGGCTCCTTCTCCCACAAGGAAGGTGCTAAGCCTGAAAGCTGTTGCTGGTCTGCACCTTCCCTTGGCAGCCTATTCACAGCACAACAGCCCTGCGGATCTGTGCTTTCCCACAGACGATACAGCTCCTGCTGCTTTTCCTCTGCAGAGCCCCTCTCCGAAAAGGCAAACGTCCGGCTCCTTGTCCCACAGGAAAGGTGCTAGCCCTGAAAGCTGTTGCTGGTCTGCACCTTCCCTTGGCAGCCTATTCACAGCACAACAGCCCTGCGGATCTGTGCTTTCCCAGAGACGATACAGCTCATGATGCTTTTTCTCTGCAGAGCCCCTCTCCGAAACGGCAAACGTCCGGCTCCTTCTCCCACAAGGAAGGTGCTAAGCCTGAAAGCTGTTGCTGGTCTGCACCTTCCCTTGGCAGCCTATTCACAGCACAACAGCCCTGCGGATCTGTGCTTTCCAAGGGACGCTACTGCTCCTGCTGCTTTTCCTCTGCAGAGCCCCTTTCGGAAAAGGCAAACATCCGGCTCCTTCTCCCATAAGGAAGGTGCTAAGCCTGAAAGCTCTTGCTGGTCTGCACCTTCCCTTGGCAGCCTATTCACAGCACAACAGCCCTGCAGATCTGTGCTTTCCCACAGACGATACAGCTCATGATGCTATTCCTCTGCAGAACCCCTCTCCGAAAAGGCAAACTTCCGGCTCCTTCTCCCACAAGGAAGGTGCTAAGCCTGAAAGCTGTTGCTGGTCTGCACCTTCCCTTGGCAGCCTATTCACAGCACAACAGCCCTGCGGATCTGTGCTTTCCCACAGACGATACAGCTCCTGCTGCTTTTCCTCTGCAGAGCCCCTATCCGAAAAGGCAAACGTCCGGCTCCTTGTCCCACAGGGAAGGTGCTAGCCCTGAAAGCTGTTGCTGGTCTGCACCTTCCCTTGGTAGCCTATTCACAGCACAACAGCCCTGCGGATCTGTGCTTTCCCACAGACGATACAGCTCCTGCTGCTTTTCCTCTGCAGAGCCCCTCTCCGATAAGGCAGAAATCCGGCTCCTTCTCCTACAAGGAAGGCGGTAGCCCTGAAAGCTGTTGCTGGTCTGCACCTTCCCTTGGCAGCCTATTCACAGCACAACAGCCCTGCGGATCTGTGCTTTCCCACAGACGATACAGCTCCTGCTGCTTTTCCTCTGCAGAGCCCCTATCCGAAAAGGCAAACGTCCGGCTCCTTGTCCCACAGGGAAGGTGCTAGCCCTGAAAGCTGTTGCTGGTCTGCACCTTCCCTTGGCAGCCTATTCACAGCACAACAGCCCTGCGGATCTGTGCTTTCCCACAGACGATACAGCTCATGATGCTTTTCCTCTGCAGAGCCCCTCTCCGAAAAGGCAAACTTCCGGCTCCTTCTCCCACAAGGAAGGTGCTAAGCCTGAAAGCTGTTGCTGGTCTGCACCTTCCCTTGGCAGCCTATTCACAGCACAACAGCCCTGCAGATCTGTGCTTTCCCACAGACGATACAGCTCATGATGCTATTCCTCTGCAGAGCCCCTCTCCGAAAAGGCAAACTTCCGGCTCCTTCTCCCACAAGGAAGGTGGTAAGCCTGAAAGCTGTTGCTGGTCTGCACCTTCCCTTGGCAGCCTATTCACAGCACAACAGCCCTGCGGATCTGTGCTTTCCCACAGACGATACAGCTCCTGCTGCTTTTCCTCTGCAGAGCCCCTATCCGAAAAGGCAAACGTCCGGCTCCTTGTCCCACAGGGAAGGTGCTAGCCCTGAAAGCTGTTGCTGGTCTGCACCTTCCCCGTGCAGACTATTCACAGCACAACAGCCCTGCGGATCTGTGCTTTCCCAGAGACGGTACAGCTCATGATGCTATTCCTCTGCAGAGCCCCTCTCCGAAAAGGCAAACTTCCGGCTCCTTCTCCCACAAGGAAGGTGCTAAGCCTGAAAGCTGTTGCTGGTCTGCACCTTCCCTTGGTAGCCTATTCACAGCACAACAGCCCTGCGGATCTGTGCTTTCCCACAGACGATACAGCTCCTGCTGCTTTTCCTCTGCAGAGCCCCTCTCCGATAAGGCAGAAATCCGGCTCCTTCTCCTACAAGGAAGGCGGTAGCCCTGAAAGCTGTTGCTGGTCTGCACCTTCCCTTGGCAGCCTATTCACAGCACAACAGCCCTGCGGATCTGTGCTTTCCCACAGACGATACAGCTCCTGCTGCTTTTCCTCTGCAGAGCCCCTATCCGAAAAGGCAAACGTCCGGCTCCTTGTCCCACAGGGAAGGTGCTAGCCCTGAAAGCTGTTGCTGGTCTGCACCTTCCCTTGGCAGCCTATTCACAGCACAACAGCCCTGCGGATCTGTGCTTTCCCACAGACGGTACAGCTCCTGCTGCTTTTCCTGTGCGGAGCCCCTATCCGAAAAGGCAAACGTCCGGCTCCTTGTCCCACAGGGAACGTGCTAGCCCTGAAAGCTGTGGCTGGTCTGCACCTTCCCTTGGCAGCCTATTCACAGCACAACAGCCCTGCGGATCTGTGCTTTCCCAGAGACGATACAGCTCCTGCTGCTTTTCCTCTGCAGAGCCCCTCTCCGATAAGGCAAAAATCCGGCTCCTTCTCCCACAAGGAACGTGCTAAGCCTGAAAGCTGTTGCTGGTTTGCACCTTCCCTTGGCAGCCTATTCACAGCACAACAGCCCTGCGGATCTGTGCTTTCCCAGAGACGGTACAGCTCATGATGCTATTCCTCTGCAGAGACCCTTTCGGAAAAGGCAAACGTCCGGCTCCTTGTCCCACAGGGAAGGTGCTAGCCCTGAAAGCTGTTGCTGGTCTGCACCTTCCCTTGGCAGCCTATTCACAGCACAACAGCCCTGCGGATCTGTGCTTTCCCACAGACGATACAGCTCATGATGCTTTTCCTCTGCAGAGCCCCTTTCGGAAAAGGCAAACGTCCGGCTCCTTCTCCCACAAGGAAGGTGCTAAGCCTGAAAGCTGTTGCTGGTCTGCACCTTCCCTTGGTAGCCTATTCACAGCACAACAGCCCTGCGGATCTGTGCTTTCCCACAGACGATACAGCTCCTGCTGCTTTTCCTCTGCAGAGCCCCTCTCCGATAAGGCAGAAATCCGGCTCCTTCTCCCACAAGGAAGGTGCTAAGCCTGAAAGCTGTTGCTGGTCTGCACCTTCCCTTGGCAGCCTATTCACAGCACAACAGCCCTGCGGATCTGTGCTTTCCCACAGACGATACAGCTCCTGCTACTTTTCCTCTGCAGAGCCCCTCTCCGAAAAGGCAAACGTCCGGCTCCTTGTCCCACAGGGAAGGTGCTAGCCCTGAAAGCTGTTGCTGGTCTGCACCTTCCCTTGGCAGCCTATTCACAGCACAACAGCCCTGCGGATCTGTGCTTTCCCAGAGACGATATAGCTCATGATGCTTTTTCTCTGCAGAGCCCCTCTCCGAAAAGGCAAACGTCCGGCTCCTTCTCCCACAAGGAAGGTGCTAAGCCTGAAAGCTGTTGCTGGTCTGCACCTTCCCTTGGCAGCCTATTCACAGCACAACAGCCCTGCGGATCTGTGCTTTCCCACAGACAATACAGCTCCTGCTGCTTTTTCTCTGCAGAGCCCCTTTCGGAAAAAGCAAACATCTGGCTCCTTCTCTCACAAGGAAGGTGCTAAGCCTGAAAGCTGTTGCTGGTCTGCACCTTCCCTTGGCAGCCTATTCACAGCACAACAGCCCTGCGGATCTGTGCTTTCCCACAGACGATACAGCTACTGCTGCTTTCACTCTACAAAGCCCCTTTCGGAAAAGGAAAACATCCGGCTCCTTCTCCCACAAGGAAGGTGCTAAGCCTGAAAGCTGTTGCTGGTCTGCACCTTCCCTTGGCAGCCTATTCACAGCACAACAGCCCTGCGGATCTGTGCTTTCCCACAGACGATAGAGCTCCTGCTGCTTTCACTCTACAAAGCCCCTTTCGGAAAGGGCAAACATCCGGCTCCTTCTCCCACAAGGAAGGTGCTAAGCCTGAAAGCTGTTGCTGGTCTGCACCTTCCCTTGGCAGCCTATTCATAGCACAACAGCACTGCGGATCTGTGCTTTCCCACATACGCTACTGCTCCTGCTGCTTTTCCTCTGCAGAGCCACTTTCGGGAAAGGCAAACATCCGGCTCCTTCTCCCACAAGGAAGGTGCTAAGCCTGAAAGCTGTTGCTGGTCTGCACCTTCCCTTGGCAGCCTATTAACAGCACAACAGCCCTTCCGATCTGTGCTTTTCCCACAGACAATACAGCTCCTGCTGCTTTTCCTCTGCAGAGCCCCTTTCGGAAAAGGCAAACATCCGGCTCCTTCTCCCACAAGGAAGGTGCTAAGCCTGAAAGCTGTTGCTGGTCTGCACCTTCCCTTGGCAGCCTATTCACAGCACAACAGCCCTGCGGATCTGTGCTTTCCCACAGACGATACAGCTCCTGCTGCTTTTCCTCTGCAGAGCCCCTCTCCGATAAGGCAGAAATCCGGCTCCTTCTCCCACAAGGAAGGTGCTAAGCCTGAAAGCTGTTGCTGGTCTGCACCTTCCCTTGGCAGCCTATTCACAGCACAACAGCCCTGCGGATCTGTGCTTTCCCACAGACGATACAGCTCCTGCTACTTTTCCTCTGCAGAGCCCCTCTCCGAAAAGGCAAACGTCCGGCTCCTTGTCCCACAGGGAAGGTGCTAAGCCTGAAAGCTGTTGCTGGTCTGCACCTTCCCTTGGTAGCCTATTCACAGCACAACAGCCCTGCGGATCTGTGCTTTCCCACAGACGATACAGCTCCTGCTGCTTTTCCTCTGCAGAGCCCCTCTCCGATAAGGCAGAAATCCGGCTCCTTCTCCCACAAGGAAGGTGCTAAGCCTGAAAGCTGTTGCTGGTCTGCACCTTCCCTTGGCAGCCTATTCACAGCACAACAGCCCTGCGGATCTGTGCTTTCCCACAGACGATACAGCTCCTGCTACTTTTCCTCTGCAGAGCCCCTCTCCGAAAAGGCAAACGTCCGGCTCCTTGTCCCACAGGGAAGGTGCTAGCCCTGAAAGCTGTTGCTGGTCTGCACCTTCCCTTGGCAGCCTATTCACAGCACAACAGCCCTGCGGATCTGTGCTTTCCCAGAGACGATATAGCTCATGATGCTTTTTCTCTGCAGAGCCCCTCTCCGAAAAGGCAAACGTCCGGCTCCTTCTCCCACAAGGAAGGTGCTAAGCCTGAAAGCTGTTGCTGGTCTGCACCTTCCCTTGGCAGCCTATTCACAGCACAACAGCCCTGCGGATCTGTGCTTTCCCACAGACAATACAGCTCCTGCTGCTTTTTCTCTGCAGAGCCCCTTTCGGAAAAAGCAAACATCTGGCTCCTTCTCTCACAAGGAAGGTGCTAAGCCTGAAAGCTGTTGCTGGTCTGCACCTTCCCTTGGCAGCCTATTCACAGCACAACAGCCCTGCGGATCTGTGCTTTCCCACAGACGATACAGCTACTGCTGCTTTCACTCTACAAAGCCCCTTTCGGAAAAGGAAAACATCCGGCTCCTTCTCCCACAAGGAAGGTGCTAAGCCTGAAAGCTGTTGCTGGTCTGCACCTTCCCTTGGCAGCCTATTCACAGCACAACAGCCCTGCGGATCTGTGCTTTCCCACAGACGATACAGCCCCTGCTGCCTGTCCGCGGCAGAGCCCCTTTCGGAAAAGGCAAACATCCGGCTCCTTCTCCCACAAGGAAGGTGCTAGCCCTGAAAGCTGTTGCTGGTCTGCACCTTCCCTTGGCAGCCTATTCACAGCACAACAGCCCTGCGGATCTGTGCTTTCCCACAGACGATACAGCTCCTGCTGCTTTTCCTCTGCAGAGCCCCTCTCCGATAAGGCAAAAATCCGGCTCCTTCTCCCACAAGGAAGGCGGTAGCCCTGAAAGCTGTTGCTGGTCTGCACCTTCCCTTGGCAGCCTATTCACAGCACAACAGCCCTGCGGATCTGTGCTTTCCCACAGACGATACAGCTCCTGCTGCTTTTCCTCTGCAGAGCCCCTATCCGAAAAGGCAAACGTCCGGCTCCTTGTCCCACAGGGAAGGTGCTAGCCCTGAAAGCTGTTGCTGGTCTGCACCTTCCCTTGGCAGCCTATTCACAGCACAACAGCCCTGCGGATCTGTGCTTTCCCACAGACGATACAGCTCATGATGCTTTTCCTCTGCAGAGCCCCTCTCCGAAAAGGCAAACTTCCGGCTCCTTCTCCCACAAGGAAGGTGCTAAGCCTGAAAGCTGTTGCTGGTCTGCACCTTCCCTTGGCAGCCTATTCACAGCACAACAGCCCTGCAGATCTGTGCTTTCCCACAGACGATACAGCTCCTGCTGCTTTTCCTCTGCAGAGCCCCTCTCCGAAAAGGCAAACTTCCGGCTCCTTCTCCCACAAGGAAGGTGGTAAGCCTGAAAGCTGTTGCTGGTCTGCACCTTCCCTTGGCAGCCTATTCACAGCACAACAGCCCTGCGGATCTGTGCTTTCCCACAGACGATACAGCTCCTGCTGCTTTTCCTCTGCAGAGCCCCTATCCGAAAAGGCAAACGTCCGGCTCCTTGTCCCACAGGGAAGGTGCTAGCCCTGAAAGCTGTTGCTGGTCTGCACCTTCCCCGTGCAGACTATTCACAGCACAACAGCCCTGCGGATCTGTGCTTTCCCAGAGACGGTACAGCTCATGATGCTATTCCTCTGCAGAGCCCCTCTCCGAAAAGGCAAACTTCCGGCTCCTTCTCCCACAAGGAAGGTGCTAAGCCTGAAAGCTGTTGCTGGTCTGCACCTTCCCTTGGTAGCCTATTCACAGCACAACAGCCCTGCGGATCTGTGCTTTCCCACAGACGATACAGCTCCTGCTGCTTTTCCTCTGCAGAGCCCCTCTCCGATAAGGCAGAAATCCGGCTCCTTCTCCTACAAGGAAGGCGGTAGCCCTGAAAGCTGTTGCTGGTCTGCACCTTCCCTTGGCAGCCTATTCACAGCACAACAGCCCTGCGGATCTGTGCTTTCCCACAGACGATACAGCTCCTGCTGCTTTTCCTCTGCAGAGCCCCTATCCGAAAAGGCAAACGTCCGGCTCCTTGTCCCACAGGGAAGGTGCTAGCCCTGAAAGCTGTTGCTGGTCTGCACCTTCCCTTGGCAGCCTATTCACAGCACAACAGCCCTGCGGATCTGTGCTTTCCCACAGACGGTACAGCTCCTGCTGCTTTTCCTGTGCGGAGCCCCTATCCGAAAAGGCAAACGTCCGGCTCCTTCTCCCACAAGGAACGTGCTAAGCCTGAAAGCTGTTGCTGGTCTGCACCTTCCCTTGGCAGCCTATTCACAGCACAACAGCCCTGCGGATCTGTGCTTTCCCAGAGACGATACAGCTCCTGCTGCTTTTCCTCTGCAGAGCCCCTCTCCGATAAGGCAAAAATCCGGCTCCTTCTCCCACAAGGAACGTGCTAAGCCTGAAAGCTGTTGCTGGTTTGCACCTTCCCTTGGCAGCCTATTCACAGCACAACAGCCCTGCGGATCTGTGCTTTCCCAGAGACGGTACAGCTCATGATGCTATTCCTCTGCAGAGACCCTTTCGGAAAAGGCAAACGTCCGGCTCCTTGTCCCACAGGGAAGGTGCTAGCCCTGAAAGCTGTTGCTGGTCTGCACCTTCCCTTGGCAGCCTATTCACAGCACAACAGCCCTGCGGATCTGTGCTTTCCCACAGACGATACAGCTCATGATGCTTTTCCTCTGCAGAGCCCCTTTCGGAAAAGGCAAACGTCCGGCTCCTTCTCCCACAAGGAAGGTGCTAAGCCTGAAAGCTGTTGCTGGTCTGCACCTTCCCTTGGTAGCCTATTCACAGCACAACAGCCCTGCGGATCTGTGCTTTCCCACAGACGATACAGCTCCTGCTGCTTTTCCTCTGCAGAGCCCCTCTCCGATAAGGCAGAAATCCGGCTCCTTCTCCCACAAGGAAGGTGCTAAGCCTGAAAGCTGTTGCTGGTCTGCACCTTCCCTTGGCAGCCTATTCACAGCACAACAGCCCTGCGGATCTGTGCTTTCCCAGAGACGATATAGCTCATGATGCTTTTTCTCTGCAGAGCCCCTTTCCGAAAAGGCAAACGTCCGGCTCCTTCTCCCACAAGGAAGGTGCTAAGCCTGAAAGCTGTTGCTGGTCTGCACCTTCCCTTGGCAGCCTATTCACAGCACAACAGCCCTGCGGATCTGTGCTTTCCCACAGACAATACAGCTCCTGCTGCTTTTTCTCTGCAGAGCCCCTTTCGGAAAAAGCAAACATCTGGCTCCTTCTCTCACAAGGAAGGTGCTAAGCCTGAAAGCTGTTGCTGGTCTGCACCTTCCCTTCGCAGCCTATTCACAGCACAACAGCCCTGCGGATCTGTGCTTTCCCACAGACGATACAGCTACTGCTGCTTTCACTCTACAAAGCCCCTTTCGGAAAAGGAAAACATCCGGCTCCTTCTCCCACAAGGAAGGTGCTAAGCCTGAAAGCTGTTGCTGGTCTGCACCTTCCCTTGGCAGCCTATTCACAGCACAACAGCCCTGCGGATCTGTGCTTTCCCACAGACGATAGAGCTCCTGCTGCTTTCACTCTACAAAGCCCCTTTCGGAAAGGGCAAACATCCGGCTCCTTCTCCCACAAGGAAGGTGCTAAGCCTGAAAGCTGTTGCTGGTCTGCACCTTCCCTTGGCAGCCTATTCATAGCACAACAGCACTGCGGATCTGTGCTTTCCCACATACGCTACTGCTCCTGCTGCTTTTCCTCTGCAGAGCCACTTTCGGGAAAGGCAAACATCCGGCTCCTTCTCCCACAAGGAAGGTGCTAAGCCTGAAAGCTGTTGCTGGTCTGCACCTTCCCTTGGCAGCCTATTAACAGCACAACAGCCCTTCCGATCTGTGCTTTTCCCACAGACAATACAGCTCCTGCTGCTTTTCCTCTGCAGAGCCCCTTTCGGAAAAGGCAAACATCCGGCTCCTTCTCCCACAAGGAAGGTGCTAAGCCTGAAAGCTGTTGCTGGTCTGCACCTTCCCTTGGCAGCCTATTCACAGCACAACAGCCCTGCGGATCTGTGCTTTCCCACAGACGATACAGCTCCTGCTGCTTTTCCTCTGCAGAGCCCCTTTCGGAAAAGGCAAACATCCGGCTCCTTCTCCCACAAGGAAGGTGCTAAGCCTGAAAGCTGTTGCTGGTCTGCGCCTTCCCTTGGCAGCCTATTCACAGCACAACAGCCCTGCGGATCTGTGCTTTCCCACAGACGATACAGCCCCTGCTGCCTGTCCGCGGCAGAGCCCCTTTCGGAAAAGGCAAACATCCGGCTCCTTCTCCCACAAGGAACGTGCTAAGCCTGAAAGCTGTTGCTGG
Source organism: Necrosyrtes monachus (assembly GCA_037953605.1). NCBI lineage: Eukaryota > Metazoa > Chordata > Aves > Accipitriformes > Accipitridae > Necrosyrtes > Necrosyrtes monachus. The sequence continues at coordinate 82,534 of JAZGTQ010000010.1, read as the reverse complement.
TTTGCACCTTCCCTTGGCAGCCTATTCACAGCACAACAGCCCTGCGGATCTGTGCTTTCCCACAGACGATACAGCTCATGATGCTTTTCCTCTGCAGAGCCCCTATCCGAAAAGGCAAAAGTCCGACTCTTTGTCCCACAGGGAAGGTGCTAGCCCTGAAAGCTGTTGCTGGTCTGCACCTTCCCTTGGCAGCCTATTCACAGCACAACAGCCCTGTGGATCTGTGCTTTCCCAGAGACGATGCAGCTCATGATGCTTTTCCTCTGCAGAGCCCCTCTCCGATAAGGCAAAAATCCGGCTCCTTCTCCCACAAGGAAGGTGCTAAGCCTGAAAGCTGTTGCTGGTTTGCACCTTCCCTTGGCAGCCTATTCACAGCACAACAGCCCTGCGGATCTGTGCTTTCCCAGAGACGGTACAGCTCATGATGCTATTCCTCTGCAGAGCCCCTTTCGGAAAAGGCAAACGTCCGGCTCCTTGTCCCACAGGGAAGGTGCTAGCCCTGAAAGCTCTTGCTGGTCTGCACCTTCCCTTGGCAGCCTATTCACAGCACAACAGCCCTGCGGATCTGTGCTTTCCCACAGACGATACAGCTCCTGCTGCTTTTCCTCTGCAGAGCCCCTATCCGAAAAGGCAAACGTCCGGCTCCTTGTCCCACAGGGAAGGTGCTAGCCCTGAAAGCTCTTGCTGGTCTGCACCTTCCCTTGGCAGCCTATTCACAGCACAACAGCCCTGCGGATCTGTGCTTTCCCACAGACGATACAGCTCCTGCTGCTTTTCCTCTGCAGAGCCCCTATCCGAAAAGGCAAACGTCCGGCTCCTTGTCCCACAGGGAAGGTGCTAGCCCTGAAAGCTGTTGCTGGTCTGCACCTTCCCTTGGTAGCCTATTCACAGCACAACAGCCCTGCGGATCTGTGCTTTCCCACAGACGATACAGCTCATGATGCTTTTCCTCTGCAGAGCCCCTTTCGGAAAAGGCAAACGTCCGGCTCCTTCTCCCACAAGGAAGGTGCTAAGCCTGAAAGCTGTTGCTGGTCTGCACCTTCCCTTGGTAGCCTATTCACAGCACAACAGCCCTGCGGATCTGTGCTTTCCCAGAGACGATACAGCTCCTGCTGCTTTTCCTCTGCAGAGCCCCTATCCGAAAAGGCAAAAGTCCGACTCCTTGTCCCACAGGGAAGGTGCTAGCCCTGAAAGCTGTTGCTGGTCTGCACCTTCCCTTGGCAGCCTATTCACAGCACAACAGCCCTGCGGATCTGTGCTTTCCCAGAGACGATGCAGCTCATGATGCTTTTCCTCTGCAGAGCCCCTCTCCGATAAGGCAAAAATCCGGCTCCTTCTCCCACAAGGAAGGTGCTAAGCCTGAAAGCTGTTGCTGGTTTGCACCTTCCCTTGGCAGCCTATTCACAGCACAAGAGCCCTGCGGATCTGTGCTTTCCCACAGACGATACAGCTCATGATGCTTTTCCTCTGCAGAGCCCCTTTCGGAAAAGGCAAACGTCCGGCTCCTTCTCCCACAAGGAAGGTGCTAAGCCTGAAAGCTGTTGCTGGTCTGCACCTTCCCTTGGCAGCCTATTCACAGCACAACAGCCCTGCGGATCTGTGCTTTCCCAGAGAGGATACAGCTCCTGCTGCTTTTCCTCTGCAGAGCCCCTATCCGAAAAGGCAAAAGTCCGACTCCTTGTCCCACAGGGAAGGTGCTAGCCCTGAAAGCTGTTGCTGGTCTGCACCTTCCCTTGGCAGCCTATTCACAGCACAACAGCCCTGCGGATCTGTGCTTTCCCAGAGACGATGCAGCTCATGATGCTTTTCCTCTGCAGAGACCCTCTCCGATAAGGCAAAAATCCGGCTCCTTCTCCCACAAGGAAGGTGCTAAGCCTGAAAGCTGTTGCTGGTTTGCACCTTCCCTTGGAGGCCTATTCACAGCACAACAGCCCTGCGGATCTGTGCTTTCCCACAGACGATACAGCCCATGATGCTTTTCCTCTGCAGAGCCCCTTTCGGAAAAGGCAAACGTCCGGCTCCTTCTCCCACAGGGAAGGTGCTAAGCCTGAAAGCTGTTGCTGGTCTGCACCTTCCCTTGGCAGCCTATTCACAGCACAACAGCCCTGCGGATCTGTGCTTTCCCACAGACGATACAGCTCATGATGCTATTCCTCTGCAGAGCCCCTCTCCGATAAGGCAAAAATCCGGCTCCTTCTCCCACAAGGAAGGTGCTAAGCCTGAAAGCTGTTGCTGGTTTGCACCTTCCCTTGGCAGCCTATTCACAGCACAACAGCCCTGCGGATCTGTGCTTTCCCACAGACGATACAGCTCATGATGCTTTTCCTCTGCAGAGACCCTCTCCGATAAGGCAAAAATCCGGCTCCTTCTCCTACAATGAAGGCGGTAGCCCTGAAAGCTGTTGCTGGTCTGCACCTTCCCTTGGCAGCCTATTCACAGCACAACAGCCCTGCGGATCTGTGCTTTCCCACAGACGATACAGCTCCTGCTGCTTTTCCTCTGCAGAGCCCCTATCCGAAAAGGCAAACGTCCGGCTCCTTGTCCCACAGGGAAGGTGCTAGCCCTGAAAGCTGTTGCTGGTCTGCACCTTCCCTTGGCAGCCTATTCACAGCACAACAGCCCTGCGGATCTGTGCTTTCCCACAGACGATACAGCTCATGATGCTATTCCTCTGCAGAGCCCCTCTCCGAAAAGGCAAACGTCCGGCTCCTTCTCCCACAAGGAACGTGCTAAGCCTGAAAGCTGTTGCTGGTCTGCACCTTCCCTTGGCAGCCTATTCACAGCACAACAGCCCTGCGGATCTGTGCTTTCCCACAGACGATACAGCTCATGATGCTTTTCCTCTGCAGAGCCCCTTTCCGAAAAGGCAAACGTCCGGCTCCTTCTCCCAGAAGGAAGGCGGTAGCCCTGAAAGCTGTTGCTGGTCTGCACCTTCCCCGTGCAGACTATTCACAGCACAACAGCCCTGCGGATCTGTGCTTTCCCAGAGACGGTACAGCTCATGATGCTTTTCCTCTGCAGAGCCCCTCTCCCATAAGGCAAAAATCCGGCTCCTTCTCCCACAAGGAAGGCGGTAGCCCTGAAAGCTGTTGCTGGTCTGCACCTTCCCTTGGCAGCCTATTCACAGCACAACAGCCCTGCGGATCTGTGCTTTCCCACAGACGATACAGCTCCTGCTGCTTTTCCTCTGCAGAGCCCCTATCCGAAAAGGAAAACGTCCGGCTCCTTCTCCCACAGGGAAGGTGCTAGCCCTGAAAGCTGTTGCTGGTCTGCACCTTCCCTTGGCAGCCTATTCACAGCACAACAGCCCTGCGGATCTGTGCTTTCCCACAGACGGTACAGCTCCTGCTGCTTTTCCTGTGCGGAGCCCCTATCCGAAAAGGCAAACGTCCGGCTCCTTGTCCCACAGGGAACGTGCTAGCCCTGAAAGCTGTGGCTGGTCTGCACCTTCCCTTGGCAGCCTATTCACAGCACAACAGCCCTGCGGATCTGTGCTTTCCCAGAGACGATACAGCTCCTGCTGCTTTTCCTCTGCAGAGCCCCTCTCCGATAAGGCAAACGTCCGGCTCCTTGTCCCACAGGGAAGGTGCTAGCCCTGAAAGCTGTTGCTGGTCTGCACCTTCCCTTGGCAGCCTATTCACAGCACAACAGCCCTGCGGATCTGTGCTTTCCCACAGACGATACAGCTCCTGCTGCTTTTCCTCTGCAGAGCCCCTCTCCGATAAGGCAAACGTCCGGCTCCTTGTCCCACAGGGAAGGTGCTAGCCCTGAAAGCTGTTGCTGGTCTGCACCTTCCCTTGGCAGCCTATTCACAGCACAACAGCCCTGCGGATCTGTGCTTTCCCAGAGACGATATAGCTCATGATGCTTTTTCTCTGCAGAGCCCCTCTCCGAAAAGGCAAACGTCCGGCTCCTTCTCCCACAAGGAAGGTGCTAAGCCTGAAAGCTGTTGCTGGTCTGCACCTTCCCTTGGCAGCCTATTCACAGCACAACAGCCCTGCGGATCTGTGCTTTCCCACAGACAATACAGCTCCTGCTGCTTTTTCTCTGCAGAGCCCCTTTCGGAAAAGGCAAACATCTGGCTCCTTCTCTCACAAGGAAGGTGCTAAGCCTGAAAGCTGTTGCTGGTCTGCACCTTCCCTTCGCAGCCTATTCACAGCACAACAGCCCTGCGGATCTGTGCTTTCCCACAGACGATACAGCTACTGCTGCTTTCACTCTACAAAGCCCCTTTCAGAAAAGGAAAACATCCGGCTCCTTCTCCCACAAGGAAGGTGCTAAGCCTGAAAGCTGTTGCTGGTCTGCACCTTCCCTTGGCAGCCTATTCACAGCACAACAGCCCTGCGGATCTGTGCTTTCCCACAGACGATACAGCTCATGATGCTTTTCCTCTGCAGAGCCCCTCTCCGATAAGGCAGAAATCCGGCTCCTTCTCCCACAAGGAAGGTGCTAAGCCTGAAAGCTGTTGCTGGTCTGCACCTTCCCTTGGCAGCCTATTCACAGCACAACAGCCCTGCGGATCTGTGCTTTCCCAGAGACGATACAGCTCCTGCTGCTTTTCCTCTGCAGAGCCCCTCTCCGAAAAGGCAAACGTCCGGCTCCTTGTCCCACAGGGAAGGTGCTAGCCCTGAAAGCTGTTGCTGGTCTGCACCTTCCCTTGGCAGCCTATTCACAGCACAACAGCCCTGCGGATCTGTGCTTTCCCACAGACGATGCAGCTCATGATGCTTTTCCTCTGCAGAGCCCCTCTCCGATAAGGCAAAAATCCGGCTCCTTCTCCTACAATGAAGGCGGTAGCCCTGAAAGCTGTTGCTGGTCTGCACCTTCCCTTGGCAGCCTATTCACAGCACAACAGCCCTGCGGATCTGTGCTTTCCCACAGACGATACAGCTCCTGCTACTTTTCCTCTGCAGAGCCCCTCTCCGAAAAGGCAAACGTCCGGCTCCTTCTCCCATAAGGAAGGTGCTAAGCCTGAAAGCTGTTGCTGGTCTGCACCTTCCCTTGGAGGCCTATTCACAGCACAACAGCCCTGCGCATCTGTGCTTTCCCACAGACGATACATCTTCTGCTGCCTGTCCGCGGCAGAGGCCCATTCCGAAAAGGCAAACGTCCGCTTCCTTCTCCCACAAGGAAGGTGATAAGCCTGAAAGCTGTTGCTGGTCTGCACCTTCCCTAGGCAGCCTATTCACAGCACAACAGCTCTGTGCATCTGTGCTTTCGAAGGGACGCTACTGCTCCTGCTTCTTTTGCTCTGCAGAGCCCCTTTCGGAAAAGGCAAACATCCGGCTCCTTCTCCCACAAGGAAGGTGCTAAGCCTGAAAGCTGTTGCTGGTCTGCACCTTCCCTTGGCAGCCTATTCACAGCACAACAGCCCTGCGGATCTGTGCTTTCCCACAGACGATAGAGCTCCTGCTGCTTTCACTCTACAAAGCCCCTTTCGGAAAGGGCAAACATCCGGCTCCTTCTCCCACAAGGAAGGTGCTAAGCCTGAAAGCTGTTGCTGGTCTGCACCTTCCCTTGGCAGCCTATTCACAGCACAACAGCCCTGCGGATCTGTGCTTTCCCACAGACGATACATCTCCTGCTGCTTTTCCTCTGCAGAGCCACTTTCGGGAAAGGCAAACATCCGGCTCCTTCTCCCACAAGGAAGGTGCTAAGCCTGAAAGCTGTTGCTGGTCTGCACCTTCCCTTGGCAGCCTATTAACAGCACAACAGCCCTTCCGATCTGTGCTTTTCCCACAGACAATACAGCTCCTGCTGCTTTTCCTCTGCAGAGCCCCTTTCGGAAAAGGCAAACATCCGGCTCCTTCTCCCACAAGGAAGGTGCTAAGCCTGAAAGCTGTTGCTGGTCTGCACCTTCCCTTGGTAGCCTATTCACAGCACAACAGCCCTGCGGATCTGTGCTTTCCCACAGACGATACAGCTCCTGCTGCTTTTCCTCTGCAGAGCCCCTCTCCGATAAGGCAGAAATCCGGCTCCTTCTCCCACAAGGAAGGTGCTAAGCCTGAAAGCTGTTGCTGGTCTGCACCTTCCCTTGGCAGCCTATTCACAGCACAACAGCCCTGCGGATCTGTGCTTTCCCACAGACGATACAGCTCCTGCTACTTTTCCTCTGCAGAGCCCCTCTCCGAAAAGGCAAACGTCCGGCTCCTTGTCCCACAGGGAAGGTGCTAGCCCTGAAAGCTGTTGCTGGTCTGCACCTTCCCTTGGCAGCCTATTCACAGCACAACAGCCCTGCGGATCTGTGCTTTCCCACAGACGATATAGCTCATGATGCTTTTTCTCTGCAGAGCCCCTCTCCGAAAAGGCAAACGTCCGGCTCCTTCTCCCACAAGGAAGGTGCTAAGCCTGAAAGCTGTTGCTGGTCTGCACCTTCCCTTGGCAGCCTATTCACAGCACAACAGCCCTGCGGATCTGTGCTTTCCCACAGACAATACAGCTCCTGCTGCTTTTTCTCTGCAGAGCCCCTTTCGGAAAAGGCAAACATCTGGCTCCTTCTCTCACAAGGAAGGTGCTAAGCCTGAAAGCTGTTGCTGGTCTGCACCTTCCCTTCGCAGCCTATTCACAGCACAACAGCCCTGCGGATCTGTGCTTTCCCACAGACGATACAGCTACTGCTGCTTTCACTCTACAAAGCCCCTTTCAGAAAAGGAAAACATCCGGCTCCTTCTCCCACAAGGAAGGTGCTAAGCCTGAAAGCTGTTGCTGGTCTGCACCTTCCCTTGGCAGCCTATTCACAGCACAACAGCCCTGCGGATCTGTGCTTTCCCACAGACAATACAGCTCATGATGCTTTTCCTCTGCAGAGCCCCTCTCCGATAAGGCAGAAATCCGGCTCCTTCTCCCACAAGGAAGGTGCTAAGCCTGAAAGCTGTTGCTGGTCTGCACCTTCCCTTGGCAGCCTATTCACAGCACAACAGCCCTGCGGATCTGTGCTTTCCCAGAGACGATACAGCTCCTGCTGCTTTTCCTCTGCAGAGCCCCTCTCCGAAAAGGCAAACGTCCGGCTCCTTGTCCCACAGGGAAGGTGCTAGCCCTGAAAGCTGTTGCTGGTCTGCACCTTCCCTTGGCAGCCTATTCACAGCACAACAGCCCTGCGGATCTGTGCTTTCCCACAGACGATGCAGCTCATGATGCTTTTCCTCTGCAGAGCCCCTCTCCGATAAGGCAAAAATCCGGCTCCTTCTCCTACAATGAAGGCGGTAGCCCTGAAAGCTGTTGCTGGTCTGCACCTTCCCTTGGCAGCCTATTCACAGCACAACAGCCCTGCGGATCTGTGCTTTCCCACAGACGATACAGCTCCTGCTACTTTTCCTCTGCAGAGCCCCTATCCGAAAAGGCAAACGTCCGGCTCCTTGTCCCACAGGGAAGGTGCTAGCCCTGAAACCTGTTGCTGGTCTGCACCTTCCCTTGGCAGCCTATTCACAGCACAACAGCCCTGCGGATCTGTGCTTTCCCAGAGACGATACAGCTCATGATGCTTTTTCTCTGCAGAGCCCCTCTCCGAAAAGGCAAACGTCCGGCTCCTTCTCCCATAAGGAAGGTGCTAAGCCTGAAAGCTGTTGCTGGTCTGCACCTTCCCTTGGAGGCCTATTCACAGCACAACAGCCCTGCGCATCTGTGCTTTCCCACAGACGATACATCTTCTGCTGCCTGTCCGCGGCAGAGGCCCATTCCGAAAAGGCAAACGTCCGCTTCCTTCTCCCACAAGGAAGGTGATAAGCCTGAAAGCTGTTGCTGGTCTGCACCTTCCCTAGGCAGCCTATTCACAGCACAACAGCTCTGTGCATCTGTGCTTTCGAAGGGACGCTACTGCTCCTGCTTCTTTTGCTCTGCAGAGCCCCTTTCGGAAAAGGCAAACATCCGGCTCCTTCTCCCACAAGGAAGGTGCTAAGCCTGAAAGCTGTTGCTGGTCTGCACCTTCCCTTGGCAGCCTATTCACAGCACAACAGCCCTGCGGATCTGTGCTTTCCCACAGACGATAGAGCTCCTGCTGCTTTCACTCTACAAAGCCCCTTTCCGAAAAGGCAAACATCCGGCTCCTTCTCCCACAAGGAAGGTGCTAAGCCTGAAAGCTGTTGCTGGTCTGCACCTTCCCTTGGCAGCCTATTCACAGCACAACAGCACTGCGGATCTGTGCTTTCCCACATACGCTACTGCTCCTGCTGCTTTTCCTCTGCAGAGCCACTTTCGGGAAAGGCAAACATCCGGCTCCTTCTCCCACAAGGAAGGTGCTAAGCCTGAAAGCTGTTGCTGGTCTGCACCTTCCCTTGGCAGCCTATTAACAGCACAACAGCCCTTCCGATCTGTGCTTTTCCCACAGACAATACAGCTCCTGCTGCTTTTCCTCTGCAGAGCCCCTTTCGGAAAAGGCAAACATCCGGCTCCTTCTCCCACAAGGAAGGTGCTAAGCCTGAAAGCTGTTGCTGGTCTGCACCTTCCCTTGGCAGCCTATTCACAGCACAACAGCCCTGCGGATCTGTGCTTTCCAAGGTACGCTACTGCTCCTGCTGCTTTTCCTCTGCAGAGCCCCTTTCGGAAAAGGCAAACATCCGGCTTCTTCTCCCATAAGGAAGATACTAAGCCTGAAAGCTGTTGCTGGTCTGCACCTTCCCTTGGAGGCCTATTCACAGCACAACAGCCCTGCGGATCTGTGCTTTCCCACAGACGATACAGCCCCTGCTGCCTGTCCGCGGCAGAGCCCCTTTCGGAAAAGGCAAACATCCGGCTCCTTCTCCCACAAGGAAGGTGCTAGCCCTGAAAGCTGTGGCTGGTCTGCGCCTTCCCTTGGCAGCCTATTCACAGCACAACAGCCCTGCGGATCTGTGCTTTCCCACAGACGATACAGCTCCTGCTGCTTTTCCTCTGCAGAGCCCCTCTCCGATAAGGCAAAAATCCGGCTCCTTCTCCCACAAGGAACGTGCTAAGCCTGAAAGCTGTTGCTGGTTTGCACCTTCCCTTGGCAGCCTATTCACAGCACAACAGCCCTGCGGATCTGTGCTTTCCCACAGACGATACAGCTCATGATGCTTTTCCTCTGCAGAGCCCCTATCCGAAAAGGCAAAAGTCCGACTCCTTGTCCCACAGGGAAGGTGCTAGCCCTGAAAGCTGTTGCTGGTCTGCACCTTCCCTTGGCAGCCTATTCACAGCACAACAGCCCTGTGGATCTGTGCTTTCCCAGAGACGATGCAGCTCATGATGCTTTTCCTCTGCAGAGCCCCTCTCCGATAAGGCAAAAATCCGGCTCCTTCTCCCACAAGGAAGGTGCTAAGCCTGAAAGCTGTTGCTGGTTTGCACCTTCCCTTGGCAGCCTATTCACAGCACAACAGCCCTGCGGATCTGTGCTTTCCCAGAGACGGTACAGCTCATGATGCTATTCCTCTGCAGAGACCCTTTCCGAAAAGGCAAACGTCCGGCTCCTTCTCCCACAGGGAAGGTGCTAGCCCTGAAAGCTGTTGCTGGTCTGCACCTTCCCTTGGCAGCCTATTCACAGCACAACAGCCCTGCGGATCTGTGCTTTCCCACAGACGATACAGCTCATGATGCTTTTCCTCTGCAGAGCCCCTTTCGGAAAAGGCAAACGTCCGGCTCCTTCTCCCACAAGGAAGGTGCTAAGCCTGAAAGCTGTTGCTGGTCTGCACCTTCCGTTGGTAGCCTATTCACAGCACAACAGCCCTGCGGATCTGTGCTTTCCCACAGACGATACAGCTCCTGCTGCTTTTCCTCTGCAGAGCCCCTCTCCGATAAGGCAGAAATCCGGCTCCTTCTCCCACAAGGAAGGTGCTAAGCCTGAAAGCTGTTGCTGGTCTGCACCTTCCCTTGGCAGCCTATTCACAGCACAACAGCCCTGCGGATCTGTGCTTTCCCACAGACGATACAGCTCCTGCTGCTTTTCCTCTGCAGAGCCCCTATCCGAAAAGGCAAACGTCCGGCTCCTTGTCCCACAGGGAAGGTGCTAGCCCTGAAAGCTCTTGCTGGTCTGCACCTTCCCTTGGCAGCCTATTCACAGCACAACAGCCCTGCGGATCTGTGCTTTCCCACAGACGATACAGCTCCTGCTGCTTTTCCTCTGCAGAGCCCCTATCCGAAAAGGCAAACGTCCGGCTCCTTGTCCCACAGGGAAGGTGCTAGCCCTGAAAGCTGTTGCTGGTCTGCACCTTCCCTTGGCAGCCTATTCACAGCACAACAGCCCTGCGGATCTGTGCTTTGCCAGAGACGGTACAGCTCATGATGCTATTCCTCTGCAGAGCCCCTCTCCGAAAAGGCAAACTTCCGGCTCCTTCTCCCACAAGGAAGGTGCTAAGCCTGAAAGCTGTTGCTGGTCTGCACCTTCCCTTGGCAGCCTATTCACAGCACAACAGCCCTGTGGATCTGTGCTTTCCCAGAGACGATGCAGCTCATGATGCTTTTCCTCTGCAGAGCCCCTCTCCGATAAGGCAAAAATCCGGCTCCTTCTCCCACAAGGAAGGTGCTAAGACTGAAAGCTGTTGCTGGTTTGCACCTTCACTTGGCAGCCTATTCACAGCACAACAGCCCTGCGGATCTGTGCTTTCCCACAGACGATACAGCTCCTGCTGCTTTTCCTCTGCAGAGCCCCTATCCGAAAAGGCAAACGTCCGGCTCCTTGTCCCACAGGGAAGGTGCTAGCCCTGAAAGCTGTTGCTGGTCTGCACCTTCCCTTTGCAGCCTATTGACAGCACAACAGCCCTGCGGATCTGTGCTTTCCCAGAGACGGTACAGCTCATGAAGCTATTCCTCTGCAGAGCCCCTCTCCGAAAAGGCAAACTTCCGGCTCCTTCTCCCACAAGGAAGGTACTAAGCCTGAAAGCTGTTGCTGGTCTGCACCTTCCCTTGGCAGCCTATTCACAGCACAACAGCCCTGCGCATCTGTACTTTCCAAGGGACGCTACTGCTCCTGCTGCTTTTCCCCTGCAGAGCCCCTTTCGGAAAAGGCAAACATCCGGCTCCTTCTCCCACAAGGAAGGTGCTACCCCTGAAAGAAGTTGCTGGTCTGCACCTTCCCTTGGCAGCCTATTCACAGCACAACAGCTCTGCGCATCTGTGCTTTCCAAGGGACGCTACTGCTCCTGCTTCTTTTGCTCTGCAGAGCCCCTTTCGGAAAAGGCAAACATCCGGCTCCTTCTCCCATAAGGAAGATACTAAGCCTGAAAGCTGTTGCTGGTCTGCACCTTCCCTTGGAGGCCTATTCACAGCACAACAGCCCTGCGAATCTGTGCTTTCCCACAGACGATACATCTTCTGCTGCCTGTCCGCGGCAGAGGCCCATTCTGAAAAGGCAAAAGTCCGCTTCCTTCTCCCACAAGGAAGGTGCTAAGCCTGAAAGCTTTTGCTGGTCTGCACCTTCCCTTGGCAGCCTATTCACAGCACAACAGCCGTGCGGATCTGTGCTTTCCCACAGACGATACAGCTCCTGCTGCTTTTTCTCTGCAGAGCCCCTTTCGAAAAAGGCAAACATCCGGCTCCTTCTCCCACAAGGAAGGTGCTAAGCCTGAAAGCTGTTGCTGGTCTGCACCTTCCCTTGGCAGCCTATTCACAGCACAACAGCCCTGCGGATCTGTGCTTTCCCACAGACGATACAGCTCCTGCTGCTTTTCCTCTGCAGAGCCCCTTTCCGAAAAGGCAAACATCCGGCTCCTTCTCCCACAAGGAAGGTGCTAAGCCTGAAAGCTGTTGCTGGTCTGCGCCTTCCCTTGGCAGCCTATTCACAGCAGAACAGCCCTGCGGATCTGTGCTTTCCCACAGACGATACAGCCCCTGCTGCCTGTCCGCGGCAGAGCCCCTTTCGGAAAAGGCAAACATCCGGCTCCTTGTCCCACAAGGAAGGTGCTAAGCCTGAAAGCTGTTGCTGGTCTGCACCTTCCCTTGGCAGCCTATTCACAGCACAACAGCCCTGCGGATCTGTGCTTTCCCACAGACGATACAGCTCCTGCTGCTTTTCCTCTGCAGAGCCCCTCTCCGATAAGGCAAAAAGCCGGCTCCTTCTCCCACAAGGAACGTGCTAAGCCTGAAAGCTGTTGCTGGTTTGCACCTTCCCTTGGCAGCCTATTCACAGCACAACAGCCCTGCGGATCTGTGCTTTCCCAGAGACGGTACAGCTCATGATGCTTTTCCTCTGCAGAGCCCCTATCCGAAAAGGCAAAAGTCCGACTCCTTGTCCCACAGGGAAGGTGCTAGCCCTGAAAGCTGTTGCTGGTCTGCACCTTCCCTTGGCAGCCTATTCACAGCACAACAGCCCTGTGGATCTGTGCTTTCCCAGAGACGATGCAGCTCATGATGCTTTTCCTCTGCAGAGCCCCTCTCCGATAAGGCAAAAATCCGGCTCCTTCTCCCACAAGGAACGTGCTAAGCCTGAAAGCTGTTGCTGGTTTGCACCTTCCCTTGGCAGCCTATTCACAGCACAACAGCCCTGCGGATCTGTGCTTTCCCAGAGACGGTACAGCTCATGATGCTATTCCTCTGCAGAGACCCTTTCGGAAAAGGCAAACGTCCGGCTCCTTGTCCCACAGGGAAGGTGCTAGCCCTGAAAGCTGTTGCTGGTCTGCACCTTCCCTTGGCAGCCTATTCACAGCACAACAGCCCTGCGGATCTGTGCTTTCCCACAGACGATACAGCTCATGATGCTTTTCCTCTGCAGAGCCCCTTACGGAAAAGGCAAACGTCCGGCTCCTTCTCCCACAAGGAAGGTGCTAAGCCTGAAAGCTGTTGCTGGTCTGCACCTTCCGTTGGTAGCCTATTCACAGCACAACAGCCCTGCGGATCTGTGCTTTCCCACAGACGATACAGCTCCTGCTGCTTTTCCTCTGCAGAGCCCCTCTCCGATAAGGCAGAAATCCGGCTCCTTCTCCTACAAGGAAGGCGGTAGCCCTGAAAGCTGTTGCTGGTCTGCACCTTCCCTTGGCAGCCTATTCACAGCACAACAGCCCTGCGGATCTGTGCTTTCCCACTGACGATACAGCTCCTGCTGCTTTTCCTCTGCAGAGCCCCTATCCGAAAAGGAAAACGTCCGGCTCCTTCTCCCACGAGGAAGGCGGTAGCCCTGAAAGCTGTTGCTGGTCTGCACCTTTCCTTGGCAGCCTATTCACAGCACAACAGCCCTGCGGATCTGTGCTTTCCCACAGACGATACAGCTCCTGCTGCTTTTCCTCTGCAGAGCCCCTATCCGAAAAGGCAAACGTCCGGCTCCTTGTCACACAGGGAAGGTGCTAGCCCTGAAAGCTGTTGCTGGTCTGCACCTTCCCTTGGCAGCCTATTCACAGCACAACAGCCCTGCGGATCTGTGCTTTCCCACAGACGGTACAGCTCCTGCTGCTTTTCCTGTGCGGAGCCCCTTTCGGAAAAGGCAAACGTCCGGCTCCTTGTCCCACAGGGAAGGTGCTACCCCTGAAAGCTGTGGCTGGTCTGCACCTTCCCTTGGCAGCCTATTCACAGCACAACAGCCCTGCGGATCTGTGCTTTCCCACAGACGATACAGCTCCTGCTGCTTTTCCTCTGCAGAGCCCCTCTCCGATAAGGCAAAAATCCGGCTCCTTCTCCCACAAGGAACGTGCTAAGCCTGAAAGCTGTTGCTGGTTTGCACCTTCCCTTGGCAGCCTATTCACAGCACAACAGCCCTGCGGATCTGTGCTTTCCCAGAGACGGTACAGCTCATGATGCTTTTCCTCTGCAGAGCCCCTATCCGAAAAGGCAAAAGTCCGACTCCTTGTCCCACAGGGAAGGTGCTAGCCCTGAAAGCTGTTGCTGGTCTGCACCTTCCCTTGGCAGCCTATTCACAGCACAACAGCCCTGTGGATCTGTGCTTTCCCAGAGACGATGCAGCTCATGATGCTTTTCCTCTGCAGAGCCCCTCTCCGATAAGGCAAAAATCCGGCTCCTTCTCCCACAAGGAAGGTGCTAAGCCTGAAAGCTGTTGCTGGTTTGCACCTTCCCTTGGCAGCCTATTCACAGCACAACAGCCCTGCGGATCTGTGCTTTCCCAGAGACGGTACAGCTCATGATGCTATTCCTCTGCAGAGACCCTTTCGGAAAAGGCAAACGTCCGGCTCCAAGTCCCACAGGGAAGGTGCTAGCCCTGAAAGCTGTTGCTGGTCTGCACCTTCCCTTGGCAGCCTATTCACAGCACAACAGCCCTGCGGATCTGTGCTTTCCCACAGACGATACAGCTCCTGCTGCTTTTCCTCTGCAGAGCCCCTCTCCGATAAGGCAGAAATCCGGCTCCTTCTCCCACAAGGAAGGTGCTAAGCCTGAAAGCTGTTGCTGGTCTGCACCTTCCCTTGGCAGCCTATTCACAGCACAACAGCCCTGCGGATCTGTGCTTTCCCACAGACGATACAGCTCCTGCTGCTTTTCCTCTGCAGAGCCCCTATCCGAAAAGGCAAACGTCCGGCTCCTTGTCCCACAGGGAATGTGCTAGCCCTGAAAGCTCTTGCTGGTCTGCACCTTCCCTTGGCAGCCTATTCACAGCACAACAGCCCTGCGGATCTGTGCTTTCCCACAGACGGTACAGCTTATGATGCTATTCCTCTGCAGAGCCCCTCTCCGAAAAGGCAAACTTCCGGCTCCTTCTCCCACAAGGAAGGTGCTAAGCCTGAAAGCTGTTGCTGGTTTGCACCTTCACTTGGCAGCCTATTCACAGCACAACAGCCCTGCGGATCTGTGCTTTCCCACAGACGATACAGCTCCTGCTGCTTTTCCTCTGCAGAGCCCCTATCCGAAAAGGCAAACGTCCGGCTCCTTGTCCCACAGGGAAGGTGCTAGCCCTGAAAGCTGTTGCTGGTCTGCACCTTCCCTTGGCAGCCTATTCACAGCACAACAGCCCTGCGGATCTGTGCTTTCCCACAGACGATACAGCTCATGATGCTTTTCCTCTGCAGAGCCCCTTTCGGAAAAGGCAAACGTCCGGCTCCTTCTCCCACAAGGAAGGTGCTAAGCCTGAAAGCTGTTGCTGGTCTGCACCTTCCCTTGGTAGCCTATTCACAGCACAACAGCCCTGCGGATCTGTGCTTTCCCACAGACGATACAGCTCCTGCTGCTTTTCCTCTGCAGAGCCCCTATCCGAAAAGGCAAACGTCCGGCTCCTTGTCCCACAGGGAAGGTGCTAGCCCTGAAAGCTGTTGCTGGTCTGCACCTTCCCTTGGCAGCCTATTCACAGCACAACAGCCCTGCGGATCTGTGCTTTCCCACAGACGATACAGCTCATGATGCTTTTCCTCTGCAGAGCCCCTCTCCGATAAGGCAGAAATCCGGCTCCTTCTCCCACAAGGAAGGTGCTAAGCCTGAAAGCTGTTGCTGGTCTGCACCTTCCCTTGGCAGCCTATTCACAGCACAACAGCCCTGCGGATCTGTGCTTTCCCACAGACGATACAGCTCCTGCTGCTTTTCCTCTGCAGAGCCCCTCTCCGAAAAGGCAAACGTCCGGCTCCTTGTCCCACAGGGAAGGTGCTAGCCCTGAAAGCTGTTGCTGGTCTGCACCTTCCCTTGGCAGCCTATTCACAGCACAACAGCCCTGCGGATCTGTGCTTTCCCACAGACGATGCAGCTCATGATGCTTTTCCTCTGCAGAGCCCCTCTCCGAAAAGGCAAACGTCCGGCTCCTTGTCCCACAGGGAAGGTGCTAGCCCTGAAAGCTGTTGCTGGTCTGCACCTTCCCTTGGCAGCCTATTCACAGCACAACAGCCCTGCGGATCTCTGCTTTCCCACAGACGATACAGCTCCTGCTGCTTTTCCTCTGCAGAGCCCCTCTCCGAAAAGGCAAACGTCCGGCTCCTTCTCCCACAAGGAAGGTGCTAAGCCTGAAAGCTGTTGCTGGTCTGCACCTTCCCTTGGCAGCCTATTCACAGCACAACAGCCCTGCGGATCTGTGCTTTCCCACAGACGATACAGCTCCTGCTGCTTTTCCTCTGCAGAGCCCCTATCCGAAAAGGCAAACGTCCGGCTCCTTGTCCCACAGGGAAGGTGCTAGCCCTGAAAGCTGTTGCTGGTCTGCACCTTCCCCGTGCAGACTATTCACAGCACAACAGCCCTGCGGATCTGTGCTTTCCCAGAGACGGTACAGCTCATGATGCTATTCCTCTGCAGAGCCCCTCTCCGAAAAGGCAAACTTCCGGCTCCTTCTCCCACAAGGAAGGTGCTAAGCCTGAAAGCTGTTGCTGGTCTGCACCTTCCCTTGGTAGCCTATTCACAGCACAACAGCCCTGCGGATCTGTGCTTTCCCACAGACGATACTGCTCCTGCTGCTTTTCCTCTGCAGAGCCCCTCTCCGATAAGGCAGAAATCCGGCTCCTTCTCCTACAAGGAAGGCGGTAGCCCTGAAAGCTGTTGCTGGTCTGCACCTTCCCTTGGCAGCCTATTCACAGCACAACAGCCCTGCGGATCTGTGCTTTCCCACAGACGATACAGCTCATGATGCTTTTCCTCTGCAGAGCCCCTCTCCGAAAAGGCAAACGTCCGGCTCCTTGTCCCACAGGGAAGGTGCTAGCCCTGAAAGCTGTTGCTGGTCTGCACCTTCCCTTGGCAGCCTATTCACAGCACAACAGCCCTGCGGATCTGTGCTTTCCCACAGACGATACAGCTCATGATGCTTTTCCTCTGCAGAGCCCCTCTCCGATAAGGCAGAAATCCGGCTCCTTCTCCCACAAGGAAGGTGCTAAGCCTGAAAGCTGTTGCTGGTCTGCACCTTCCCTTGGCAGCCTATTCACAGCACAACAGCCCTGCGGATCTGTGCTTTCCCACAGACGATACAGCTCCTGCTGCTTTTCCTCTGCAGAGCCCCTCTCCGAAAAGGCAAACGTCCGGCTCCTTGTCCCACAGGAAAGGTGCTAGCCCTGAAAGCTGTTGCTGGTCTGCACCTTCCCTTGGCAGCCTATTCACAGCACAACAGCCCTGCGGATCTGTGCTTTCCCACAGACGATGCAGCTCATGATGCTTTTCCTCTGCAGAGCCCCTCTCCGATAAGGCAAAAATCCGGCTCCTTGTCCCACAGGGAAGGTGCTAGCCCTGAAAGCTGTTGCTGGTCTGCACCTTCCCTTGGCAGCCTATTCACAGCACAACAGCCCTGCGGATCTGTGCTTTCCCAGAGACGATACAGCTCATGATGCTTTTTCTCTGCAGAGCCCCTCTCCGAAAAGGCAAACGTCCGGCTCCTTCTCCCACAAGGAAGGTGCTAAGCCTGAAAGCTGTTGCTGGTCTGCACCTTCCCTTGGCAGCCTATTCACAGCACAACAGCCCTGCGGATCTGTGCTTTCCAAGGGACGCTACTGCTCCTGCTGCTTTTCCTCTGCAGAGCCCCTTTCGGAAAAGGCAAACATCCGGCTCCTTCTCCCAGAAGGAAGGTGCTAAGCCTGAAAGCTCTTGCTGGTCTGCACCTTCCCTTGGCAGCCTATTCACAGCACAACAGCCCTGCAGATCTGTGCTTTCCCACAGACGATACAGCTCATGATGCTATTCCTCTGCAGAGCCCCTCTCCGAAAAGGCAAACTTCCGGCTCCTTCTCCCACAAGGAAGGTGCTAAGCCTGAAAGCTGTTGCTGGTCTGCACCTTCCCTTGGCAGCCTATTCACAGCACAACAGCCCTGCGGATCTGTGCTTTCCCACAGACGATACAGCTCATGATGCTTTTCCTCTGCAGAGCCCCTCTCCGAAAAGGCAAACTTCCGGCTCCTTGTCCCACAGGGAAGGTGCTAGCCCTGAAAGCTGTTGCTGGTCTGCACCTTCCCTTGGCAGCCTATTCACAGCACAACAGCCCTGCAGATCTGTGCTTTCCCACAGACGATACAGCTCATGATGCTATTCCTCTGCAGAGCCCCTCTCCGAAAAGGCAAACGTCCGGCTCCTTCTCCCACAAGGAAGGTGGTAAGCCTGAAAGCTGTTGCTGGTCTGCACCTTCCCTTGGCAGCCTATTCACAGCACAACAGCCCTGCGGATCTGTGCTTTCCCACAGACGATACAGCTCCTGCTGCTTTTCCTCTGCAGAGCCCCTATCCGAAAAGGCAAACGTCCGGCTCCTTGTCCCACAGGGAAGGTGCTAGCCCTGAAAGCTGTTGCTGGTCTGCACCTTCCCCGTGCAGACTATTCACAGCACAACAGCCCTGCGGATCTGTGCTTTCCCAGAGACGGTACAGCTCATGATGCTATTCCTCTGCAGAGCCCCTCTCCGAAAAGGCAAACTTCCGGCTCCTTCTCCCACAAGGAAGGTGCTAAGCCTGAAAGCTGTTGCTGGTCTGCACCTTCCCTTGGTAGCCTATTCACAGCACAACAGCCCTGCGGATCTGTGCTTTCCCACAGACGATACAGCTCCTGCTGCTTTTCCTCTGCAGAGCCCCTCTCCGATAAGGCAGAAATCCGGCTCCTTCTCCTACAAGGAAGGCGGTAGCCCTGAAAGCTGTTGCTGGTCTGCACCTTCCCTTGGCAGCCTATTCACAGCACAACAGCCCTGCGGATCTGTGCTTTCCCACAGACGGTACAGCTCCTGCTGCTTTTCCTGTGCGGAGCCCCTATCTGAAAAGGCAAACGTCCGGCTCCTTGTCCCACAGGGAACGTGCTAGCCCTGAAAGCTGTGGCTGGTCTGCACCTTCCCTTGGCAGCCTATTCACAGCACAACAGCCCTGCGGATCTGTGCTTTCCCAGAGACGATACAGCTCCTGCTGCTTTTCCTCTGCAGAGCCCCTCTCCGATAAGGCAAAAATCCGGCTCCTTCTCCCACAAGGAACGTGCTAAGCCTGAAAGCTGTTGCTGGTTTGCACCTTCCCTTGGCAGCCTATTCACAGCACAACAGCCCTGCGGATCTGTGCTTTCCCAGAGACGGTACAGCTCATGATGCTATTCCTCTGCAGAGACCCTTTCGGAAAAGGCAAACATCCGGCTCCTTGTCCCACAGGGAAGGTGCTAGCCCTGAAAGCTGTTGCTGGTCTGCACCTTCCCTTGGCAGCCTATTCACAGCACAACAGCCCTGCGGATCTGTGCTTTCCCACAGACGATACAGCTCATGATGCTTTTCCTCTGCAGAGCCCCTTTCGGAAAAGGCAAACGTCCGGCTCCTTCTCCCACAAGGAAGGTGCTAAGCCTGAAAGCTGTTGCTGGTCTGCACCTTCCCTTGGTAGCCTATTCACAGCACAACAGCCCTGCGGATCTGTGCTTTCCCACAGACGATACAGCTCATGCTGCTTTTCCTCTGCAGAGCCCCTCTCCGATAAGGCAGAAATCCGGCTCCTTCTCCCACAAGGAAGGTGCTAAGCCTGAAAGCTGTTGCTGGTCTGCACCTTCCCTTGGCAGCCTATTCACAGCACAACAGCCCTGCGGATCTGTGCTTTCCCACAGACGATACAGCTCCTGCTACTTTTCCTCTGCAGAGCCCCTCTCCGAAAAGGCAAACGTCCGGCTCCTTGTCCCACAGGGAAGGTGCTAGCCCTGAAAGCTGTTGCTGGTCTGCACCTTCCCTTGGCAGCCTATTCACAGCACAACAGCCCTGCGGATCTGTGCTTTCCCAGAGACGATATAGCTCATGATGCTTTTTCTCTGCAGAGCCCCTCTCCGAAAAGGCAAACGTCCGGCTCCTTCTCCCACAAGGAAGGTGCTAAGCCTGAAAGCTGTTGCTGGTCTGCACCTTCCCTTGGCAGCCTATTCACAGCACAACAGCCCTGCGGATCTGTGCTTTCCCACAGACAATACAGCTCCTGCTGCTTTTTCTCTGCAGAGCCCCTTTCGGAAAAAGCAAACATCTGGCTCCTTCTCTCACAAGGAAGGTGCTAAGCCTGAAAGCTGTTGCTGGTCTGCACCTTCCCTTCGCAGCCTATTCACAGCACAACAGCCCTGCGGATCTGTGCTTTCCCACAGACGATACAGCTACTGCTGCTTTCACTCTACAAAGCCCCTTTCGGAAAAGGAAAACATCCGGCTCCTTCTCCCACAAGGAAGGTGCTAAGCCTGAAAGCTGTTGCTGGTCTGCACCTTCCCTTGGCAGCCTATTCACAGCACAACAGCCCTGCGGATCTGTGCTTTCCCACAGACGATAGAGCTCCTGCTGCTTTCACTCTACAAAGCCCCTTTCGGAAAGGGCAAACATCCGGCTCCTTCTCCCACAAGGAAGGTGCTAAGCCTGAAAGCTGTTGCTGGTCTGCACCTTCCCTTGGCAGCCTATTCATAGCACAACAGCACTGCGGATCTGTGCTTTCCCACATACGCTACTGCTCCTGCTGCTTTTCCTCTGCAGAGCCACTTTCGGGAAAGGCAAACATCCGGCTCCTTCTCCCACAAGGAAGGTGCTAAGCCTGAAAGCTGTTGCTGGTCTGCACCTTCCCTTGGCAGCCTATTAACAGCACAACAGCCCTTCCGATCTGTGCTTTTCCCACAGACAATACAGCTCCTGCTGCTTTTCCTCTGCAGAGCCCCTCTCCGAAAAGGCAAACGTCCGGCTCCTTGTCCCACAGGGAAGGTGCTAGCCCTGAAAGCTGTTGCTGGTCTGCACCTTCCCTTGGCAGCCTATTCACAGCACAACAGCCCTGCGGATCTGTGCTTTCCCACAGACGATACAGCTCCTGCTGCTTTTCCTCTGCAGAGCCCCTTTCGGAAAAGGCAAACATCCGGCTCCTTCTCCCACAAGGAAGGTGCTAAGCCTGAAAGCTGTTGCTGGTCTGCGCCTTCCCTTGGCAGCCTATTCACAGCACAACAGCCCTGCGGATCTGTGCTTTCCCACAGACGATACAGCCCCTGCTGCCTGTCCGCGGCAGAGCCCCTTTCGGAAAAGGCAAACATCCGGCTCCTTCTCCCACAAGGAAGGTGCTAGCCCTGAAAGCTGTGGCTGGTCTGCACCTTCCATTGGCAGCCTATTCACAGCACAACAGCCCTGCGGATCTGTGCTTTCCCACAGACGATACAGCTCCTGCTGCTTTTCCTCTGCAGAGCCCCTCTCCGATAAGGCAAAAATCCGGCTCCTTCTCCCACAAGGAACGTGCTAAGCCTGAAAGCTGTTGCTGGTTTGCACCTTCCCTTGGCAGCCTATTCACAGCACAACAGCCCTGCGGATCTGTGCTTTCCCAGAGACGGTACAGCTCATGATGCTATTCCTCTGCAGAGCCCCTTTCGGAAAAGGCAAACGTCCGGCTCCTTGTCCCACAGGGAAGGTGCTAGCCCTGAAAGCTGTTGCTGGTCTGCACCTTCCCTTGGCAGCCTATTCACAGCACAACAGCCCTGCGGATCTGTGCTTTCCCACAGACGATACAGCTCATGATGCTTTTCCTCTGCAGAGCCCCTTTCGGAAAAGGCAAACATCCGGCTCCTTCTCCCACAAGGAAGGTGCTAAGCCTGAAAGCTGTTGCTGGTCTGCACCTTCCCTTGGTAGCCTATTCACAGCACAACAGCCCTGCGGATCTGTGCTTTCCCACAGACGATACAGCTCCTGCTGCTTTTCCTCTGCAGAGCCCCTATCCGAAAAGGCAAACGTCCGGATCCTTGTCCCACAGGGAAGGTGCTAGCCCTGAAAGCTCTTGCTGGTCTGCACCTTCCCTTGGCAGCCTATTCACAGCACAACAGCCCTGCGGATCTGTGCTTTCCCACAGACGATACAGCTCCTGCTGCTTTTCCTCTGCAGAGCCCCTATCCGAAAAGGCAAACGTCCGGCTCCTTGTCCCACAGGGAAGGTGCTAGCCCTGAAAGCTGTTGCTGGTCTGCACCTTCCCTTGGTAGCCTATTCACAGCACAACAGCCCTGCGGATCTGTGCTTTCCCACAGACGATACAGCTCATGATGCTTTTCCTCTGCAGAGCCCCTTTCGGAAAAGGCAAACGTCCGGCTCCTTCTCCCACAAGGAAGGTGCTAAGCCTGAAAGCTGTTGCTGGTCTGCACCTTCCCTTGGTAGCCTATTCACAGCACAACAGCCCTGCGGATCTGTGCTTTCCCACAGACGATACAGCTCCTGCTGCTTTTCCTCTGCAGAGCCCCTCTCCGATAAGGCAAACGTCCGGCTCCTTGTCCCACAGGGAAGGTGCTAGCCCTGAAAGCTGTTGCTGGTCTGCACCTTCCCTTGGCAGCCTATTGACAGCACAACAGCCCTGCGGATCTGTGCTTTCCCAGAGACGGTACAGCTCATGAAGCTATTCCTCTGCAGAGCCCCTCTCCGAAAAGGCAAACTTCCGGCTCCTTCTCCCACAAGGAAGGTGCTAAGCCTGAAAGCTGTTGCTGGTCGTCACCTTCCCTTGGCAGCCTATTCACAGCACAACAGCCCTGCGGATCTGTGCTTTCCCAGAGACGATACAGCTCCTGCTGCTATTCCGCTGCAGAGACCCTTTCGGAAAAGGCAAACGTCCGGCTCCTTCTCCCACATGGAAGGTGCTAGCCCTGAAAGCTGTTGCTGGTCTGCACCTTCCCTTGGCAGCCTATTCACAGCACAACAGCCCTGCGGATCTGTGCTTTCCCACAGACGATACAGCTCCTGCTGCTTTTCCTCTGCAGAGCCCCTTTCGGAAAAGGCAAACGTCCGGCTCCTTGTCCCACAGGGAAGGTGCTAGCCCTGAAAGCTGTTGCTGGTCTGCACCTTCCCTTGGCAGCCTATTCACAGCACAACAGCCCTGCGGATCTGTGCTTTCCCACAGACGATACAGCTCCTGCTGCTTTTCCTCTGCAGAGCCCCTCTCCGATAAGGCAGAAATCCGGCTCCTTCTCCCACAAGGAAGGTGCTAAGCCTGAAAGCTGTTGCTGGTCTGCACCTTCCCTTGGCAGCCTATTCACAGCACAACAGCCCTGCGGATCTGTGCTTTCCCACAGACGATACAGCTCCTGCTGCTTTTCCTCTGCAGAGCCCCTATCCGAAAAGGCAAACGTCCGGCTCCTTCTCCCACAGGGAAGGTGCTAGCCCTGAAAGCTGTTGCTGGTCTGCACCTTCCCTTGGCAGCCTATTCACAGCACAACAGCCCTGCGGATCTGTGCTTTCCCACAGACGATACAGCTCCTGCTGCTTTTCCTCTGCAGAGCCCCTATCCGAAAAGGCAAACGTCCGGCTCCTTGTCCCACAAGGAAGGTGCTAAGCCTGAAAGCTGTTGCTGGTCTGCACCTTCCCTTGGCAGCCTATTCACAGCACAACAGCCCTGCGGATCTGTGCTTTCCCAGAGACGATACAGCTCCTGCTGCTATTCCGCTGCAGAGACCCTTTCGGAAAAGGCAAACGTCCGGCTCCTTGTCCCACAGGGAAGGTGCTAGCCCTGAAAGCTGTTGCTGGTCTGCACCTTCCCTTGGCAGCCTATTCACAGCACAACAGCCCTGCGGATCTGTGCTTTCCCAGAGACGATACAGCTCATGATGCTTTTCCTCTGCAGAGCCCCTTTCGGAAAAGGCAAACGTCCGGCTCCTTCTCCCACAAGGAAGGTGCTAAGCCTGAAAGCTGTTGCTGGTCTGCACCTTCCCTTGGTAGCCTATTCACAGCACAACAGCCCTGCGGA
Organism: Necrosyrtes monachus; assembly: GCA_037953605.1. Lineage (NCBI taxonomy): Eukaryota > Metazoa > Chordata > Aves > Accipitriformes > Accipitridae > Necrosyrtes > Necrosyrtes monachus. Next base: position 59,091 of record JAZGTQ010000010.1, on the reverse strand, counting down.
TCTGTGCTTTCCCACAGACGATACAGCTCCTGCTGCTTTTCCTCTGCAGAGCCCCTCTCCGATAAGGCAGAAATCCGGCTCCTTCTCCTACAAGGAAGGCGGTATCCCTGAAAGCTGTTGCTGGTCTGCACCTTCCCTTGGCAGCCTATTCACAGCACAACAGCCCTGCGGATCTGTGCTTTCCCACAGACGATACAGCTCCTGCTGCTTTTCCTCTGCAGAGCCCCTATCCGAAAAGGCAAACGTCCGGCTCCTTGTCCCACAGGGAAGGTGCTAGCCCTGAAAGCTGTTGCTGGTCTGCACCTTCCCTTGGCAGCCTATTCACAGCACAACAGCCCTGCGGATCTGTGCTTTCCCACAGACGATACAGCTCCTGCTGCTTTTCCTGTGCGGAGCCCCTATCCGAAAAGGCAAACGTCCGGCTCCTTGTCCCACAGGGAAGGTGCTAGCCCTGAAAGCTGTGGCTGGTCTGCACCTTCCCTTGGCAGCCTATTCACAGCACAACAGCCCTGCGGATCTGTGCTTTCCCACAGACGATACAGCTCATGATGCTTTTCCTCTGCAGAGCCCCTCTCCGATAAGGCAAAAATCCGGCTCCTTCTCCTACAAGGAACGTGCTAAGCCTGAAAGCTGTTGCTGGTTTGCACCTTCCCTTGGCAGCCTATTCACAGCACAACAGCCCTGCGGATCTGTGCTTTCCCACAGACGATACAGCTCATGATGCTTTTCCTCTGCAGAGCCCCTTTCGGAAAAGGCAAACATCCGGCTCCTTCTCCCACAAGGAAGGTGCTAAGCCTGAAAGCTGTTGCTGGTCTGCACCTTCCCTTGGCAGCCTATTCACAGCACAACAGCCCTTCCGATCTGTGCTTTTCCCACAGAAAATACAGCTCCTGCTGCTTTTCCTCTGCAGAGCCCCTTTCGGAAAAGGCAAACATCCAGCTCCTTCTCCCACAAGGAAAGTGCTAAGCCTGAAAGCTGTTGCTGGTCTGCAGCTTCCCTTGGCAGCCTATTCACAGCACAACAGCCCTGCGGATCTGTGCTTTCCCACAGACAATACAGCTCCTGCTGCTTTTCCTCTGCAGAGCCCCTTTCGGAAAAGGCAAACATCTGGCTCCTTCTGCCATAAGGAAGGTACTAAGCCTGAAAGCTGTTGCTGGTCTGCACCTTCCCTTGGCAGCCTATTCACAGCACAACAGCCCTGCGCATCTGTAGTTTCCAAGGGACGCTACTGCTCCTGCTGCTTTTCCCCTGCAGAGCCCCTTTCGGAAAAGGCAAACATCCGGCTCCTTCTCCCACAAGGAAGGTGCTACCCCTGAAAGCAGTTGCTGGTCTGCACCTTCCCTTGGCAGCCTATTCACAGCACAACAGCTCTGCGCATCTGTGCTTTCCAAGGGACGCTACTGCTCCTGCTTCTTTTGCTCTGCAGAGCCCCTTTCGGAAAAGGCAAACATCCGGCTCCTTCTCCCACAAGGAAGGTGCTAAGCCTGAAAACTCTTGCTGGTCTGCACCTTCCCTTGGCAGCCTATTCACAGCACAACAGCCCTGCGGATCTGTGCTTTCCCACAGACAATACAGCTCCTGCTGCTTTTCCTCTGCAGAGCCCCTTTCCGATAAGGCAAACATCCGGCTCCTTCTCCCACAAGGAACGTGCTAAGCCTGAAAGCTGTTGCTGGTTTGCACCTTCCCTTGGCAGCCTATTCACAGCACAACAGCTCTGCGCATCTGTGCTTTCCAAGGGACGCTACTGCTCCTGCTTCTTTTGCTCTGCAGAGCCCCTTTCGGAAAAGGCAAACATCCGGCTCCTTCTCCCACAAGGAAGGTGCTAAGCCTGAAAGCTGTTGCTGGTCTGCAGCTTCCCTTGGCAGCCTATTCACAGCACAACAGCCCTGTGGATCTGTGCTTTCCCACAGACGATACAGCTCCTGCTGCTTTTCCTCTGCAGAGCCCCTTTCGGAAAAGGCAAACATCTGGCTCCTTCTGCCATAAGGAAGGTACTAAGCCTGAAAGCTGTTGCTGGTCTGCACCTTCCCTTGGCAGCCTATTCACAGCACAACAGCCCTGCGCATCTGTAGTTTCCAAGGGACGCTACTGCTCCTGCTGCTTTTCCCCTGCAGAGCCCCTTTCGGAAAAGGCAAACATCCGGCTCCTTCTCCCACAAGGAAGGTGCTACCCCTGAAAGCAGTTGCTGGTCTGCACCTTCCCTTGGCAGCCTATTCACAGCACAACAGCTCTGCGCATCTGTGCTTTCCAAGGGACGCTACTGCTCCTGCTTCTTTTGCTCTGCAGAGCCCCTTTCGGAAAAGGCAAACATCCGGCTCCTTCTCCCACAAGGAAGGTGCTAAGCCTGAAAGCTGTTGCTGGTTTGCACCTTCCCTTGGCAGCCTATTCACAGCACAACAGCCCTGCGGATCTGTGCTTTCCCACAGACGATACAGCTCCTGCTGCTTTTCCTCTGCAGAGCCCCTATCCGAAAAGGCAAAAGTCCGACTCCTTGTCCCACAGGGAAGGTGCTAGCCCTGAAAGCTGTTGCTGGTCTGCACCTTCCCTTGGCAGCCTATTCACAGCACAACAGCCCTGTGGATCTGTGCTTTCCCAGAGACGATGCAGCTCATGATGCTTTTCCTCTGCAGAGCCCCTCTCCGATAAGGCAAAAATCCGGCTCCTTCTCCCACAAGGAAGGTGCTAAGCCTGAAAGCTGTTGCTGGTTTGCACCTTCCCTTGGCAGCCTATTCACAGCACAACAGCTCTGCGCATCTGTGCTTTCCAAGGGACGCTACTGCTCCTGCTTCTTTTGCTCTGCAGAGCCCCTTTCGGAAAAGGCAAACATCCGGCTCCTTCTCCCACAAGGAAGGTGCTAAGCCTGAAAGCTGTTGCTGGTTTGCACCTTCCCTTGGCAGCCTATTCACAGCACAACAGCCCTGCGGATCTGTGCTTTCCCACAGACGATACAGCTCATGATGCTTTTCCTCTGCAGAGCCCCTATCCGAAAAGGCAAAAGTCCGACTCCTTGTCCCACAGGGAAGGTGCTAGCCCTGAAAGCTGTTGCTGGTCTGCACCTTCCCTTGGCAGCCTATTCACAGCACAACAGCCCTGTGGATCTGTGCTTTCCCAGAGACGATGCAGCTCATGATGCTTTTCCTCTGCAGAGCCCCTCTCCGATAAGGCAAAAATCCGGCTCCTTCTCCCACAAGGAAGGTGCTAAGCCTGAAAGCTGTTGCTGGTTTGCACCTTCCCTTGGCAGCCTATTCACAGCACAACAGCCCTGCGGATCTGTGCTTTCCCACAGACGGTACAGCTCATGATGCTATTCCTCTGCAGAGACCCTTTCGGAAAAGGCAAACGTCCGGCTCCTTGTCCCACAGGGAAGGTGCTAGCCCTGAAAGCTGTTGCTGGTCTGCACCTTCCCTTGGCAGCCTATTCACAGCACAACAGCCCTGCGGATCTGTGCTTTCCCAGAGACGATACAGCTCATGATGCTTTTCCTCTGCAGAGCCCCTTTCGGAAAAGGCAAACGTCCGGCTCCTTCTCCCACAAGGAAGGTGCTAAGCCTGAAAGCTGTTGCTGGTCTGCACCTTCCGTTGGTAGCCTATTCACAGCACAACAGCCCTGCGGATCTGTGCTTTCCCACAGACGATACAGCTCCTGCTGCTTTTCCTCTGCAGAGCCCCTCTCCGATAAGGCAGAAATCCGGCTCCTTCTCCCACAAGGAAGGTGCTAAGCCTGAAAGCTGTTGCTGGTCTGCACCTTCCCTTGGCAGCCTATTCACAGCACAACAGCCCTGCGGATCTGTGCTTTCCCAGAGACGATACAGCTCCTGCTGCTTTTCCTCTGCAGAGACCCTTTCGGAAAAGGCAAACGTCCGGCTCCTTGTCCCACAGGGAAGGTGCTAGCCCTGAAAGCTCTTGCTGGTCTGCACCTTCCCTTGGCAGCCTATTCACAGCACAACAGCCCTGCGGATCTGTGCTTTCCCAGAGACGATACAGCTCCTGCTGCTTTTCCTCTGCAGAGCCCCTTTCGGAAAAGGCAAACATCCGGCTCCTTCTCCCACAAGGAAGGTGCTAAGCCTGAAAGCTGTTGCTGGTCTGCAGCTTCCCTTGGCAGCCTATTCACAGCACAACAGCCCTGCGGATCTGTGCTTTCCCACAGACGATACAGCTCCTGCTGCTTTTCTTTTGCAGAGCCCCTTTCGGAAAAGGCAAACATCCGGCTCCTTCTCCAACAAGGAAGGTGCTAAGCCTGAAAGCTGTTGCTGGTCTGCAGCTTCCCTTGGCAGCCTATTCACAGCACAACAGCCCTGTGGATCTGTGCTTTCCCACAGACGATACAGCTCCTGCTGCTTTTCCTCTGCAGAGCCCCTTTCGGAAAAGGCAAACATCTGGCTCCTTCTGCCATAAGGAAGGTACTAAGCCTGAAAGCTGTTGCTGGTCTGCACCTTCCCTTGGCAGCCTATTCACAGCACAACAGCCCTGCGCATCTGTAGTTTCCAAGGGACGCTACTGCTCCTGCTGCTTTTCCCCTGCAGAGCCCCTTTCGGAAAAGGCAAACATCTGGCTCCTTCTCCCACAAGGAAGGTGCTAAGCCTGAAAACAGTTGCTGGTCTGCACCTTCCCTTGGCAGCCTATTCACAGCACAACAGCCCTGCGGATCTGTGCTTTCCCACAGACAATACAGCTCCTGCTGCTTTTCCTCTGCAGAGCCCCTTTCGGAAAAGGCAAACATCTGGCTCCTTCTGCCATAAGGAAGGTACTAAGCCTGAAAGCTGTTGCTGGTCTGCACCTTCCCTTGGCAGCCTATTCACAGCACAACAGCCCTGCGCATCTGTGCTTTCCAAGGGACGCTACTGCTCCTGCTTCTTTTCCCCTGCAGAGCCCCTTTCGGAAAAGGCAAACATCCGGCTCCTTCTCCCACAAGGAAGGTGCTAAGCCTGAAAACTCTTGCTGGTCTGCACCTTCCCTTGGCAGCCTATTCACAGCACAACAGCCCTGCGGATCTGTGCTTTCCCACAGACGATACAGCTCCTGCTGCTTTTCCTCTGCAGAGCCCCTCTCCGATAAGGCAAAAATCCGGCTCCTTCTCCCACAGGGAAGGTGCTAGCCCTGAAAGCTGTTGCTGGTCTGCACCTTCCCTTGGCAGCCTATTCACAGCACAACAGCCCTGTGGATCTGTGCTTTCCCAGAGACGATGCAGCTCATGATGCTTTTCCTCTGCAGAGCCCCTCTCCGATAAGGCAAAAATCCGGCTCCTTCTCCCACAAGGAAGGTGCTAAGCCTGAAAGCTGTTGCTGGTTTGCACCTTCCCTTGGCAGCCTATTCACAGCACAACAGCCCTGCGGATCTGTGCTTTCCCAGAGACGGTACAGGTCATGATGCTATTCCTCTGCAGAGACCCTTTCGGAAAAGGCAAACGTCCGGCTCCTTGTCCCACAGGGAAGGTGCTAGCCCTGAAAGCTGTTGCTGGTCTGCACCTTCCCTTGGCAGCCTATTCACAGCACAACAGCCCTGCGGATCTGTGCTTTCCCACAGACGATACAGCTCATGATGCTTTTCCTCTGCAGAGCCCCTTTCGGAAAAGGCAAACGTCCGGCTCCTTCTCCCACAAGGAAGGTGCTAAGCCTGAAAGCTGTTGCTGGTCTGCACCTTCCGTTGGTAGCCTATTCACAGCACAACAGCCCTGCGGATCTGTGCTTTCCCACAGACGATACAGCTCCTGCTGCTTTTCCTCTGCAGAGCCCCTCTCCGATAAGGCAGAAATCCGGCTCCTTCTCCCACAAGGAAGGTGCTAAGCCTGAAAGCTGTTGCTGGTCTGCACCTTCCCTTGGCAGCCTATTCACAGCACAACAGCCCTGCGGATCTGTGCTTTCCCAGAGACGATACAGCTCCTGCTGCTTTTCCTCTGCAGAGCCCCTATCCGAAAAGGCAAACGTCCGGATCCTTGTCCCACAGGGAAGGTGCTAGCCCTGAAAGCTCTTGCTGGTCTGCACCTTCCCTTGGCAGCCTATTCACAGCACAACAGCCCTGCGGATCTGTGCTTTCCCAGAGACGGTACAGCTCATGATGCTATTCCTCTGCAGAGACCCTTTCGGAAAAGGCAAACGTCCGGCTCCTTGTCCCACAGGGAAGGTGCTAGCCCTGAAAGCTCTTGCTGGTCTGCACCTTCCCTTGGCAGCCTATTCACAGCACAACAGCCCTGCGGATCTGTGCTTTCCCAGAGACGATACAGCTCCTGCTGCTTTTCCTCTGCAGAGCCCCTATCCGAAAAGGCAAACGTCCGGATCCTTGTCCCACAGGGAAGGTGCTAGCCCTGAAAGCTCTTGCTGGTCTGCACCTTCCCTTGGCAGCCTATTCACAGCACAACAGCCCTGCGGATCTGTGCTTTCCCACAGACGATACAGCTCCTGCTGCTTTTCCTCTGCAGAGCCCCTTTCCGAAAAGGCAAAAATCCGGCTCCTTCTCCCACAAGGAACGTGCTAAGCCTGAAAGCTGTTGCTGGTCTGCACCTTCCCTTGGCAGCCTATTCACAGCACAACAGCCCTGCGGATCTGTGCTTTCCCACAGACGATACAGCTCATGATGCTTTTCCTCTGCAGAGCCCCTATCCGAAAAGGCAAAAGTCCGACTCCTTGTCCCACAGGGAAGGTGCTAGCCCTGAAAGCTGTTGCTGGTCTGCACCTTCCCTTGGCAGCCTATTCACAGCACAACAGCCCTGTGGATCTGTGCTTTCCCAGAGACGATGCAGCTCATGATGCTTTTCCTCTGCAGAGCCCCTCTCCGATAAGGCAAAAATCCGGCTCCTTCTCCCACAAGGAAGGTGCTAAGCCTGAAAGCTGTTGCTGGTTTGCACCTTCCCTTGGCAGCCTATTCACAGCACAACAGCCCTGCGGATCTGTGCTTTCCCAGAGACGGTACAGCTCATGATGCTATTCCTCTGCAGAGACCCTTTCCGAAAAGGCAAACGTCCGGCTCCTTGTCCCACAGGGAAGGTGCTAGCCCTGAAAGCTGTTGCTGGTCTGCACCTTCCCTTGGCAGCCTATTCACAGCACAACAGCCCTGCGGATCTGTGCTTTCCCACAGACGATACAGCTCATGATGCTTTTCCTCTGCAGAGCCCCTTTCGGAAAAGGCAAACGTCCGGCTCCTTCTCCCACAAGGAAGGTGCTAAGCCTGAAAGCTGTTGCTGGTCTGCACCTTCCGTTGGTAGCCTATTCACAGCACAACAGCCCTGCGGATCTGTGCTTTCCCACAGACGATACAGCTCATGATGCTTTTCCTCTGCAGAGCCCCTCTCCGATAAGGCAGAAATCCGGCTCCTTCTCCCACAAGGAAGGTGCTAAGCCTGAAAGCTGTTGCTGGTCTGCACCTTCCCTTGGCAGCCTATTCACAGCACAACAGCCCTGCGGATCTGTGCTTTCCCAGAGACGATACAGCTCCTGCTGCTTTTCCTCTGCAGAGCCCCTATCCGAAAAGGCAAACGTCCGGATCCTTGTCCCACAGGGAAGGTGCTAGCCCTGAAAGCTCTTGCTGGTCTGCACCTTCCCTTGGCAGCCTATTCACAGCACAACAGCCCTGCGGATCTGTGCTTTCCCAGAGACGGTACAGCTCATGATGCTATTCCTCTGCAGAGACCCTTTCGGAAAAGGCAAACGTCCGGCTCCTTGTCCCACAGGGAAGGTGCTAGCCCTGAAAGCTCTTGCTGGTCTGCACCTTCCCTTGGCAGCCTATTCACAGCACAACAGCCCTGCGGATCTGTGCTTTCCAAGGGACGCTACTGCTCCTGCTGCTTTTCCTCTGCAGAGCCCCTTTCGGAAAAGGCAAACATCCGGCTCCTTCTCCCATAAGGAAGGTGCTAAGCCTGAAAGCTCTTGCTGGTCTGCACCTTCCCTTGGCAGCCTATTCACAGCACAACAGCCCTGCAGATCTGTGCTTTCCCACAGACGATACAGCTCATGATGCTATTCCTCTGCAGAGCCCCTCTCCGAAAAGGCAAACTTCCGGCTCCTTCTCCCACAAGGAAGGTGCTAAGCCTGAAAGCTGTTGCTGGTCTGCACCTTCCCTTGGCAGCCTATTCACAGCACAACAGCCCTGCGGATCTGTGCTTTCCCACAGACGATACAGCTCCTGCTGCTTTTCCTCTGCAGAGCCCCTATCCGAAAAGGCAAACGTCCGGCTCCTTGTCCCACAGGGAAGGTGCTAGCCCTGAAAGCTGTTGCTGGTCTGCACCTTCCCCGTGCAGACTATTCACAGCACAACAGCCCTGCGGATCTGTGCTTTCCCAGAGACGGTACAGCTCATGATGCTATTCCTCTGCAGAGCCCCTCTCCGAAAAGGCAAACTTCCGGCTCCTTCTCCCACAAGGAAGGTGCTAAGCCTGAAAGCTGTTGCTGGTCTGCACCTTCCCTTGGTAGCCTATTCACAGCACAACAGCCCTGCGGATCTGTGCTTTCCCACAGACGATACAGCTCCTGCTGCTTTTCCTCTGCAGAGCCCCTCTCCGATAAGGCAGAAATCCGGCTCCTTCTCCTACAAGGAAGGCGGTAGCCCTGAAAGCTGTTGCTGGTCTGCACCTTCCCTTGGCAGCCTATTCACAGCACAACAGCCCTGCGGATCTGTGCTTTCCCACAGACGATACAGCTCCTGCTGCTTTTCCTCTGCAGAGCCCCTATCCGAAAAGGCAAACGTCCGGCTCCTTGTCCCACAGGGAAGGTGCTAGCCCTGAAAGCTGTTGCTGGTCTGCACCTTCCCTTGGCAGCCTATTCACAGCACAACAGCCCTGCGGATCTGTGCTTTCCCACAGACGGTACAGCTCCTGCTGCTTTTCCTGTGCGGAGCCCCTATCCGAAAAGGCAAACGTCCGGCTCCTTGTCCCACAGGGAACGTGCTAGCCCTGAAAGCTGTGGCTGGTCTGCACCTTCCCTTGGCAGCCTATTCACAGCACAACAGCCCTGCGGATCTGTGCTTTCCCAGAGACGATACAGCTCCTGCTGCTTTTCCTCTGCAGAGCCCCTCTCCGATAAGGCAAAAATCCGGCTCCTTCTCCCACAAGGAACGTGCTAAGCCTGAAAGCTGTTGCTGGTTTGCACCTTCCCTTGGCAGCCTATTCACAGCACAACAGCCCTGCGGATCTGTGCTTTCCCACAGACGATACAGCTCATGATGCTTTTCCTCTGCAGAGCCCCTTTCGGAAAAGGCAAACGTCCGGCTCCTTCTCCCACAAGGAAGGTGCTAAGCCTGAAAGCTGTTGCTGGTCTGCACCTTCCCTTGGTAGCCTATTCACAGCACAACAGCCCTACGGATCTGTGCTTTCCCACAGACGATACAGCTCCTGCTGCTTTTCCTCTGCAGAGCCCCTCTCCGATAAGGCAGAAATCCGGCTCCTTCTCCCACAAGGAAGGTGCTAAGCCTGAAAGCTGTTGCTGGTCTGCACCTTCCCTTGGCAGCCTATTCACAGCACAACAGCCCTGCGGATCTGTGCTTTCCCACAGACGATACAGCTCCTGCTACTTTTCCTCTGCAGAGCCCCTCTCCGAAAAGGCAAACGTCCGGCTCCTTGTCCCACAGGGAAGGTGCTAGCCCTGAAAGCTGTTGCTGGTCTGCACCTTCCCTTGGCAGCCTATTCACAGCACAACAGCCCTGCGGATCTGTGCTTTCCCAGAGACGATATAGCTCATGATGCTTTTTCTCTGCAGAGCCCCTCTCCGAAAAGGCAAACGTCCGGCTCCTTCTCCCACAAGGAAGGTGCTAAGCCTGAAAGCTGTTGCTGGTCTGCACCTTCCCTTGGCAGCCTATTCACAGCACAACAGCCCTGCGGATCTGTGCTTTCCCACAGACAATACAGCTCCTGCTGCTTTTTCTCTGCAGAGCCCCTTTCGGAAAAGGCAAACATCTGGCTCCTTCTCTCACAAGGAAGGTGCTAAGCCTGAAAGCTGTTGCTGGTCTGCACCTTCCCTTCGCAGCCTATTCACAGCACAACAGCCCTGCGGATCTGTGCTTTCCCACAGACGATACAGCTACTGCTGCTTTCACTCTACAAAGCCCCTTTCGGAAAAGGAAAACATCCGGCTCCTTCTCCCACAAGGAAGGTGCTAAGCCTGAAAGCTGTTGCTGGTCTGCACCTTCCCTTGGCAGCCTATTCACAGCACAACAGCCCTGCGGATCTGTGCTTTCCCACAGACGATAGAGCTCCTGCTGCTTTCACTCTACAAAGCCCCTTTCGGAAAGGGCAAACATCCGGCTCCTTCTCCCACAAGGAAGGTGCTAAGCCTGAAAGCTGTTGCTGGTCTGCACCTTCCCTTGGCAGCCTATTCATAGCACAACAGCACTGCGGATCTGTGCTTTCCCACATACGCTACTGCTCCTGCTGCTTTTCCTCTGCAGAGCCACTTTCGGGAAAGGCAAACATCCGGCACCTTCTCCCACAAGGAAGGTGCTAAGCCTGAAAGCTGTTGCTGGTCTGCACCTTCCCTTGGCAGCCTATTAACAGCACAACAGCCCTTCCGATCTGTGCTTTTCCCACAGACAATACAGCTCCTGCTGCTTTTCCTCTGCAGAGCCCCTTTCGGAAAAGGCAAACATCCGGCTCCTTCTCCCACAAGGAAGGTGCTAAGCCTGAAAGCTGTTGCTGGTCTGCACCTTCCCTTGGCAGCCTATTCACAGCACAACAGCCCTGCGGATCTGTGCTTTCCCACAGACGATACAGCTCCTGCTGCTTTTCCTCTGCAGAGCCCCTTTCGGAAAAGGCAAACATCCGGCTCCTTCTCCCACAAGGAAGGTGCTAAGCCTGAAAGCTGTTGCTGGTCTGCGCCTTCCCTTGGCAGCCTATTCACAGCACAACAGCCCTGCGGATCTGTGCTTTCCCACAGACGATACAGCCCCTGCTGCCTGTCCGCGGCAGAGCCCCTTTCGGAAAAGGCAAACATCCGGCTCCTTCTCCCACAAGGAAGGTGCTAGCCCTGAAAGCTGTGGCTGGTCTGCACCTTCCCTTGGCAGCCTATTCACAGCACAACAGCCCTGCGGATCTGTGCTTTCCCACAGACGATACAGCTCCTGCTGCTTTTCCTCTGCAGAGCCCCTCTCCGATAAGGCAAAAATCCGGCTCCTTCTCCCACAAGGAACGTGCTAAGCCTGAAAGCTGTTGCTGGTTTGCACCTTCCCTTGGCAGCCTATTCACAGCACAACAGCCCTGCGGATCTGTGCTTTCCCACAGACGATACAGCTCATGATGCTTTTCCTCTGCAGAGCCCCTATCCGAAAAGGCAAAAGTCCGACTCCTTGTCCCACAGGGAAGGTGCTAGCCCTGAAAGCTGTTGCTGGTCTGCACCTTCCCTTGGCAGCCTATTCACAGCACAACAGCCCTGTGGATCTGTGCTTTCCCAGAGACGATGCAGCTCATGATGCTTTTCCTCTGCAGAGCCCCTCTCCGATAAGGCAAAAATCCGGCTCCTTCTCCCACAAGGAAGGTGCTAAGCCTGAAAGCTGTTGCTGGTTTGCACCTTCCCTTGGCAGCCTATTCACAGCACAACAGCCCTGCGGATCTGTGCTTTCCCAGAGACGGTACAGCTCATGATGCTATTCCTCTGCAGAGCCCCTTTTGGAAAAGGCAAACGTCCGGCTCCTTGTCCCACAGGGAAGGTGCTAGCCCTGAAAGCTGTTGCTGGTCTGCACCTTCCCTTGGCAGCCTATTCACAGCACAACAGCCCTGCGGATCTGTGCTTTCCCACAGACGATACAGCTCATGATGCTTTTCCTCTGCAGAGCCCCTTTCGGAAAAGGCAAACGTCCGGCTCCTTCTCCCACAAGGAAGGTGCTAAGCCTGAAAGCTGTTGCTGGTCTGCACCTTCCCTTGGTAGCCTATTCACAGCACAACAGCCCTGCGGATCTGTGCTTTCCCACAGACGATACAGCTCCTGCTGCTTTTCCTCTGCAGAGCCCCTTTCGGAAAAGGCAAACGTCCGGCTCCTTGTCCCACAGGGAAGGTGCTAGCCCTGAAAGCTCTTGCTGGTCTGCACCTTCCCTTGGCAGCCTATTCACAGCACAACAGCCCTGCGGATCTGTGCTTTCCCACAGACGATACAGCTCCTGCTGCTTTTCCTCTGCAGAGCCCCTATCCGAAAAGGCAAACGTCCGGCTCCTTGTCCCACAGGGAAGGTGCTAGCCCTGAAAGCTGTTGCTGGTCTGCACCTTCCCTTGGTAGCCTATTCACAGCACAACAGCCCTGCGGATCTGTGCTTTCCCACAGACGATACAGCTCATGATGCTTTTCCTCTGCAGAGCCCCTTTCGGAAAAGGCAAACGTCCGGCTCCTTCTCCCACAAGGAAGGTGCTAAGCCTGAAAGCTGTTGCTGGTCTGCACCTTCCCTTGGTAGCCTATTCACAGCACAACAGCCCTGCGGATCTGTGCTTTCCCACAGACGATACAGCTCCTGCTGCTTTTCCTCTGCAGAGCCCCTCTCCGATAAGGCAAACGTCCGGCTCCTTGTCCCACAGGGAAGGTGCTAGCCCTGAAAGCTGTTGCTGGTCTGCACCTTCCCTTGGCAGCCTATTGACAGCACAACAGCCCTGCGGATCTGTGCTTTCCCAGAGACGGTACAGCTCATGAAGCTATTCCTCTGCAGAGCCCCTCTCCGAAAAGGCAAACTTCCGGCTCCTTCTCCCACAAGGAAGGTGCTAAGCCTGAAAGCTGTTGCTGGTCTGCACCTTCCCTTGGCAGCCTATTCACAGCACAACAGCCCTGCGGATCTGTGCTTTCCCAGAGACGATACAGCTCCTGCTGCTTTTCCTCTGCAGAGCCCCTTTCGGAAAAGGCAAACGTCCGGCTCCTTGTCCCACAGGGAAGGTGCTAGCCCTGAAAGCTGTTGCTGGTCTGCACCTTCCCTTGGCAGCCTATTCACAGCACAACAGCCCTGCGGATCTGTGCTTTCCCACAGACGATACAGCTCCTGCTGCTTTTCCTCTGCAGAGCCCCTCTCCGATAAGGCAGAAATCCGGCTCCTTCTCCCACAAGGAAGGTGCTAAGCCTGAAAGCTGTTGCTGGTCTGCACCTTCCCTTGGCAGCCTATTCACAGCACAACAGCCCTGCGGATCTGTGCTTTCCCACAGACGATACAGCTCCTGCTGCTTTTCCTCTGCAGAGCCCCTATCCGAAAAGGCAAACGTCCGGCTCCTTCTCCCACAGGGAAGGTGCTAGCCCTGAAAGCTGTTGCTGGTCTGCACCTTCCCTTGGCAGCCTATTCACAGCACAACAGCCCTGCGGATCTGTGCTTTCCCACAGACGATACAGCTCCTGCTGCTTTTCCTCTGCAGAGCCCCTATCCGAAAAGGCAAACGTCCGGCTCCTTGTCCCACAGGGAAGGTGCTAGCCCTGAAAGCTGTTGCTGGTCTGCACCTTCCCTTGGCAGCCTATTCACAGCACAACAGCCCTGCGGATCTGTGCTTTCCCAGAGACGGTACAGCTCATGATGCTATTCCTCTGCAGAGCCCCTCTCCGAAAAGGCAAACTTCCGGCTCCTTCTCCCACAAGGAAGGTGCTAAGCCTGAAAGCTGTTGCTGGTCTGCACCTTCCCTTGGCAGCCTATTCACAGCACAACAGCCCTGCGGATCTGTGCTTTCCCAGAGACGATACAGCTCCTGCTGCTATTCCGCTGCAGAGACCCTTTCGGAAAAGGCAAACGTCCGGCTCCTTGTCCCACAGGGAAGGTGCTAGCCCTGAAAGCTTTGCTGGTCTGCACCTTCCCTTGGCAGCCTATTCACAGCACAACAGCCCTGCGGATCTGTGCTTTCCCAGAGACGATACAGCTCATGATGCTTTTCCTCTGCAGAGCCCCTTTCGGAAAAGGCAAACATCCGGCTCCTTCTCCCACAAGGAAGGTGCTAAGCCTGAAAGCTGTTGCTGGTCTGCACCTTCCCTTGGTAGCCTATTCACAGCACAACAGCCCTGCGGATCTGTGCTTTCCCACAGACGATACAGCTCCTGCTGCTTTTCCTCTGCAGAGCCCCTCTCCGATAAGGCAGAAATCCGGCTCCTTCTCCTACAAGGAAGGCGGTAGCCCTGAAAGCTGTTGCTGGTCTGCACCTTCCCTTGGCAGCCTATTCACAGCACAACAGCCCTGCGGATCTGTGCTTTCCCACAGACGATACAGCTCCTGCTGCTTTTCCTCTGCAGAGCCCCTATCCGAAAAGGCAAACGTCCGGCTCCTTGTCCCACAGGGAAGGTGCTAGCCCTGAAAGCTGTTGCTGGTCTGCACCTTCCCTTGGCAGCCTATTCACAGCACAACAGCCCTGCGGATCTGTGCTTTCCCACAGACGATACAGCTCCTGCTGCTTTTCCTGTGCGGAGCCCCTATCCGAAAAGGCAAACGTCCGGCTCCTTGTCCCACAGGGAAGGTGCTAGCCCTGAAAGCTGTGGCTGGTCTGCACCTTCCCTTGGCAGCCTATTCACAGCACAACAGCCCTGCGGATCTGTGCTTTCCCACAGACGATACAGCTCATGATGCTTTTCCTCTGCAGAGCCCCTCTCCGATAAGGCAAAAATCCGGCTCCTTCTCCTACAAGGAACGTGCTAAGCCTGAAAGCTGTTGCTGGTTTGCACCTTCCCTTGGCAGCCTATTCACAGCACAACAGCCCTGCGGATCTGTGCTTTCCCACAGACGATACAGCTCATGATGCTTTTCCTCTGCAGAGCCCCTTTCGGAAAAGGCAAACATCCGGCTCCTTCTCCCACAAGGAAGGTGCTAAGCCTGAAAGCTGTTGCTGGTCTGCAGCTTCCCTTGGCAGCCTATTCACAGCACAACAGCCCTGCGGATCTGTGCTTTCCCACAGACAATACAGCTCCTGCTGCTTTTCCTCTGCAGAGCCCCTTTCGGAAAAGGCAAACATCTGGCTCCTTCTGCCATAAGGAAGGTACTAAGCCTGAAAGCTGTTGCTGGTCTGCACCTTCCCTTGGCAGCCTATTCACAGCACAACAGCCCTGCGCATCTGTAGTTTCCAAGGGACGCTACTGCTCCTGCTGCTTTTCCCCTGCAGAGCCCCTTTCGGAAAAGGCAAACATCCGGCTCCTTCTCCCACAAGGAAGGTGCTACCCCTGAAAGCAGTTGCTGGTCTGCACCTTCCCTTGGCAGCCTATTCACAGCACAACAGCCCTGCGCATCTGTAGTTTCCAAGGGACGCTACTGCTCCTGCTGCTTTTCCCCTGCAGAGCCCCTTTCGGAAAAGGCAAACATCCGGCTCCTTCTCCCACAAGGAAGGTGCTACCCCTGAAAGCAGTTGCTGGTCTGCACCTTCCCTTGGCAGCCTATTCACAGCACAACAGCTCTGCGCATCTGTGCTTTCCAAGGGACGCTACTGCTCCTGCTTCTTTTGCTCTGCAGAGCCCCTTTCGGAAAAGGCAAACATCCGGCTCCTTCTCCCACAAGGAAGGTGCTAAGCCTGAAAGCTGTTGCTGGTCTGCAGCTTCCCTTGGTAGCCTATTCACAGCACAACAGCCCTGTGGATCTGTGCTTTCCCACAGACGATACAGCTCCTGCTGCTTTTCCTCTGCAGAGCCCCTTTCGGAAAAGGCAAACATCTGGCTCCTTCTGCCATAAGGAAGGTACTAAGCCTGAAAGCTGTTGCTGGTCTGCACCTTCCCTTGGCAGCCTATTCACAGCACAACAGCCCTGCGCATCTGTAGTTTCCAAGGGACGCTACTGCTCCTGCTGCTTTTCCCCTGCAGAGCCCCTTTCGGAAAAGGCAAACGTCCGGCTCCTTCTCCCACAAGGAAGGTGCTAAGCCTGAAAGCTGTTGCTGGTTTGCACCTTCCCTTGGCAGCCTATTCACAGCACAACAGCCCTGCGGATCTGTGCTTTCCCACAGACGATACAGCTCATGATGCTTTTCCTCTGCAGAGCCCCTATCCGAAAAGGCAAAAGTCCGACTCCTTGTCCCACAGGGAAGGTGCTAGCCCTGAAAGCTGTTGCTGGTCTGCACCTTCCCTTGGCAGCCTATTCACAGCACAACAGCCCTGTGGATCTGTGCTTTCCCAGAGACGATGCAGCTCATGATGCTTTTCCTCTGCAGAGCCCCTATCCGATAAGGCAAAAATCCGGCTCCTTCTCCCACAAGGAAGGTGCTAAGCCTGAAAGCTGTTGCTGGTTTGCACCTTCCCTTGGCAGCCTATTCACAGCACAACAGCCCTGCGGATCTGTGCTTTCCCAGAGACGGTACAGCTCATGATGCTATTCCTCTGCAGAGACCCTTTCGGAAAAGGCAAACGTCCGGCTCCTTGTCCCACAGGGAAGGTGCTAGCCCTGAAAGCTGTTGCTGGTCTGCACCTTCCCTTGGCAGCCTATTCACAGCACAACAGCCCTGCGGATCTGTGCTTTCCCAGAGACGATACAGCTCATGATGCTTTTCCTCTGCAGAGCCCCTTTCGGAAAAGGCAAACGTCCGGCTCCTTCTCCCACAAGGAAGGTGCTAAGCCTGAAAGCTGTTGCTGGTCTGCACCTTCCGTTGGTAGCCTATTCACAGCACAACAGCCCTGCGGATCTGTGCTTTCCCACAGACGATACAGCTCCTGCTGCTTTTCCTCTGCAGAGCCCCTCTCCGATAAGGCAGAAATCCGGCTCCTTCTCCCACAAGGAAGGTGCTAAGCCTGAAAGCTGTTGCTGGTCTGCAGCTTCCCTTGGCAGCCTATTCACAGCACAACAGCCCTGCGGATCTGTGCTTTCCCAGAGACGATACAGCTCCTGCTGCTTTTCCTCTGCAGAGCCCCTATCCGAAAAGGCAAACGTCCGGATCCTTGTCCCACAGGGAAGGTGCTAGCCCTGAAAGCTCTTGCTGGTCTGCACCTTCCCTTGGCAGCCTATTCACAGCACAACAGCCCTGCGGATCTGTGCTTTCCCAGAGACGGTACAGCTCATGATGCTATTCCTCTGCAGAGACCCTTTCGGAAAAGGCAAACGTCCGGCTCCTTGTCCCACAGGGAAGGTGCTAGCCCTGAAAGCTCTTGCTGGTCTGCACCTTCCCTTGGCAGCCTATTCACAGCACAACAGCCCTGTGGATCTGTGCTTTCCCACAGACGATACAGCTCATGATGCTTTTCCTCTGCAGAGCCCCTTTCGGAAAAGGCAAACATCCGGCTCCTTCTCCCACAAGGAAGGTGCTAAGCCTGAAAGCTGTTGCTGGTCTGCACCTTCCCTTGGCAGCCTATTCACAGCACAACAGCCCTTCCGATCTGTGCTTTTCCCACAGACAATACAGCTCCTGCTGCTTTTCCTCTGCAGAGCCCCTTTCCGAAAAGGCAAACATCCAGCTCCTTCTCCCACAAGGAAGGTGCTAAGCCTGAAAGCTGTTGCTGGTCTGCAGCTTCCCTTGGCAGCCTATTCACAGCACAACAGCCCTGCGGATCTGTGCTTTCCCAGAGACGGTACAGGTCATGATGCTATTCCTCTGCAGAGACCCTTTCGGAAAAGGCAAACGTCCGGCTCCTTGTCCCACAGGGAAGGTGCTAGCCCTGAAAGCTGTTGCTGGTCTGCACCTTCCCTTGGCAGCCTATTCACAGCACAACAGCCCTGCGGATCTGTGCTTTCCCACAGACGATACAGCTCATGATGCTATTCCTCTGCAGAGACCCTTTCGGAAAAGGCAAACGTCCGGCTCCTTGTCCCACAGGGAAGGTGCTAGCCCTGAAAGCTCTTGCTGGTCTGCACCTTCCCTTGGCAGCCTATTCACAGCACAACAGCCCTGCGGATCTGTGCTTTCCCAGAGACGATACAGCTCCTGCTGCTTTTCCTCTGCAGAGCCCCTATCCGAAAAGGCAGAAATCCGGCTCCTTCTCCTACAAGGAAGGCGGTAGCCCTGAAAGCTGTTGCTGGTCTGCACCTTCCCTTGGCAGCCTATTCACAGCACAACAGCCCTGCGGATCTGTGCTTTCCCACAGACGATACAGCTCCTGCTGCTTTTCCTCTGCAGAGCCCCTATCCGAAAAGGCAAACGTCCGGCTCCTTGTCCCACAGGGAAGGTGCTAGCCCTGAAAGCTGTTGCTGGTCTGCACCTTCCCTTGGCAGCCTATTCACAGCACAACAGCCCTGCGGATCTGTGCTTTCCCACAGACGGTACAGCTCCTGCTGCTTTTCCTGTGCGGAGCCCCTATCCGAAAAGGCAAACGTCCGGCTCCTTGTCCCACAGGGAACGTGCTAGCCCTGAAAGCTGTGGCTGGTCTGCACCTTCCCTTGGCAGCCTATTCACAGCACAACAGCCCTGCGGATCTGTGCTTTCCCAGAGACGATACAGCTCCTGCTGCTTTTCCTCTGCAGAGCCCCTCTCCGATAAGGCAAAAATCCGGCTCCTTCTCCCACAAGGAACGTGCTAAGCCTGAAAGCTGTTGCTGGTTTGCACCTTCCCTTGGCAGCCTATTCACAGCACAACAGCCCTGCGGATCTGTGCTTTCCCACAGACGATACAGCTCATGATGCTTTTCCTCTGCAGAGCCCCTTTCGGAAAAGGCAAACGTCCGGCTCCTTCTCCCACAAGGAAGGTGCTAAGCCTGAAAGCTGTTGCTGGTCTGCACCTTCCCTTGGTAGCCTATTCACAGCACAACAGCCCTGCGGATCTGTGCTTTCCCACAGACGATACAGCTCCTGCTGCTTTTCCTCTGCAGAGCCCCTCTCCGATAAGGCAGAAATCCGGCTCCTTCTCCCACAAGGAAGGTGCTAAGCCTGAAAGCTGTTGCTGGTCTGCACCTTCCCTTGGCAGCCTATTCACAGCACAACAGCCCTGCGGATCTGTGCTTTCCCACAGACGATACAGCTCCTGCTACTTTTCCTCTGCAGAGCCCCTCTCCGAAAAGGCAAACGTCCGGCTCCTTGTCCCACAGGGAAGGTGCTAGCCCTGAAAGCTGTTGCTGGTCTGCACCTTCCCTTGGCAGCCTATTCACAGCACAACAGCCCTGCGGATCTGTGCTTTCCCAGAGACGATATAGCTCATGATGCTTTTTCTCTGCAGAGCCCCTCTCCGAAAAGGCAAACGTCCGGCTCCTTCTCCCACAAGGAAGGTGCTAAGCCTGAAAGCTGTTGCTGGTCTGCACCTTCCCTTGGCAGCCTATTCACAGCACAACAGCCCTGCGGATCTGTGCTTTCCCACAGACAATACAGCTCCTGCTGCTTTTTCTCTGCAGAGCCCCTTTCGGAAAAGGCAAACATCTGGCTCCTTCTCTCACAAGGAAGGTGCTAAGCCTGAAAGCTGTTGCTGGTCTGCACCTTCCCTTCGCAGCCTATTCACAGCACAACAGCCCTGCGGATCTGTGCTTTCCCACAGACGATACAGCTACTGCTGCTTTCACTCTACAAAGCCCCTTTCGGAAAAGGAAAACATCCGGCTCCTTCTCCCACAAGGAAGGTGCTAAGCCTGAAAGCTGTTGCTGGTCTGCACCTTCCCTTGGCAGCCTATTCACAGCACAACAGCCCTGCGGATCTGTGCTTTCCCACAGACGATAGAGCTCCTGCTGCTTTCACTCTACAAAGCCCCTTTCGGAAAGGGCAAACATCCGGCTCCTTCTCCCACAAGGAAGGTGCTAAGCCTGAAAGCTGTTGCTGGTCTGCACCTTCCCTTGGCAGCCTATTCATAGCACAACAGCACTGCGGATCTGTGCTTTCCCACATACGCTACTGCTCCTGCTGCTTTTCCTCTGCAGAGCCACTTTCGGGAAAGGCAAACATCCGGCACCTTCTCCCACAAGGAAGGTGCTAAGCCTGAAAGCTGTTGCTGGTCTGCACCTTCCCTTGGCAGCCTATTAACAGCACAACAGCCCTTCCGATCTGTGCTTTTCCCACAGACAATACAGCTCCTGCTGCTTTTCCTCTGCAGAGCCCCTTTCGGAAAAGGCAAACATCCGGCTCCTTCTCCCACAAGGAAGGTGCTAAGCCTGAAAGCTGTTGCTGGTCTGCACCTTCCCTTGGCAGCCTATTCACAGCACAACAGCCCTGCGGATCTGTGCTTTCCCACAGACGATACAGCTCCTGCTGCTTTTCCTCTGCAGAGCCCCTTTCGGAAAAGGCAAACATCCGGCTCCTTCTCCCACAAGGAAGGTGCTAAGCCTGAAAGCTGTTGCTGGTCTGCGCCTTCCCTTGGCAGCCTATTCACAGCACAACAGCCCTGCGGATCTGTGCTTTCCCACAGACGATACAGCCCCTGCTGCCTGTCCGCGGCAGAGCCCCTTTCGGAAAAGGCAAACATCCGGCTCCTTCTCCCACAAGGAAGGTGCTAGCCCTGAAAGCTGTGGCTGGTCTGCACCTTCCCTTGGCAGCCTATTCACAGCACAACAGCCCTGCGGATCTGTGCTTTCCCACAGACGATACAGCTCCTGCTGCTTTTCCTCTGCAGAGCCCCTCTCCGATAAGGCAAAAATCCGGCTCCTTCTCCCACAAGGAACGTGCTAAGCCTGAAAGCTGTTGCTGGTTTGCACCTTCCCTTGGCAGCCTATTCACAGCACAACAGCCCTGCGGATCTGTGCTTTCCCACAGACGATACAGCTCATGATGCTTTTCCTCTGCAGAGCCCCTATCCGAAAAGGCAAAAGTCCGACTCCTTGTCCCACAGGGAAGGTGCTAGCCCTGAAAGCTGTTGCTGGTCTGCACCTTCCCTTGGCAGCCTATTCACAGCACAACAGCCCTGTGGATCTGTGCTTTCCCAGAGACGATGCAGCTCATGATGCTTTTCCTCTGCAGAGCCCCTCTCCGATAAGGCAAAAATCCGGCTCCTTCTCCCACAAGGAAGGTGCTAAGCCTGAAAGCTGTTGCTGGTTTGCACCTTCCCTTGGCAGCCTATTCACAGCACAACAGCCCTGCGGATCTGTGCTTTCCCAGAGACGGTACAGCTCATGATGCTATTCCTCTGCAGAGCCCCTTTTGGAAAAGGCAAACGTCCGGCTCCTTGTCCCACAGGGAAGGTGCTAGCCCTGAAAGCTGTTGCTGGTCTGCACCTTCCCTTGGCAGCCTATTCACAGCACAACAGCCCTGCGGATCTGTGCTTTCCCACAGACGATACAGCTCCTGCTGCTTTTCCTCTGCAGAGCCCCTTTCGGAAAAGGCAAACGTCCGGCTCCTTCTCCCACAAGGAAGGTGCTAAGCCTGAAAGCTGTTGCTGGTCTGCACCTTCCCTTGGTAGCCTATTCACAGCACAACAGCCCTGCGGATCTGTGCTTTCCCACAGACGATACAGCTCCTGCTGCTTTTCCTCTGCAGAGCCCCTTTCGGAAAAGGCAAACGTCCGGATCCTTGTCCCACAGGGAAGGTGCTAGCCCTGAAAGCTCTTGCTGGTCTGCACCTTCCCTTGGCAGCCTATTCACAGCACAACAGCCCTGCGGATCTGTGCTTTCCCACAGACGATACAGCTCCTGCTGCTTTTCCTCTGCAGAGCCCCTATCCGAAAAGGCAAACGTCCGGCTCCTTGTCCCACAGGGAAGGTGCTAGCCCTGAAAGCTGTTGCTGGTCTGCACCTTCCCTTGGTAGCCTATTCACAGCACAACAGCCCTGCGGATCTGTGCTTTCCCACAGACGATACAGCTCATGATGCTTTTCCTCTGCAGAGCCCCTTTCGGAAAAGGCAAACGTCCGGCTCCTTCTCCCACAAGGAAGGTGCTAAGCCTGAAAGCTGTTGCTGGTCTGCACCTTCCCTTGGTAGCCTATTCACAGCACAACAGCCCTGCGGATCTGTGCTTTCCCACAGACGATACAGCTCCTGCTGCTTTTCCTCTGCAGAGCCCCTCTCCGATAAGGCAAACGTCCGGCTCCTTGTCCCACAGGGAAGGTGCTAGCCCTGAAAGCTGTTGCTGGTCTGCACCTTCCCTTGGCAGCCTATTGACAGCACAACAGCCCTGCGGATCTGTGCTTTCCCAGAGACGGTACAGCTCATGAAGCTATTCCTCTGCAGAGCCCCTCTCCGAAAAGGCAAACTTCCGGCTCCTTCTCCCACAAGGAAGGTGCTAAGCCTGAAAGCTGTTGCTGGTCTGCACCTTCCCTTGGCAGCCTATTCACAGCACAACAGCCCTGCGGATCTGTGCTTTCCCAGAGACGATACAGCTCCTGCTGCTTTTCCTCTGCAGAGCCCCTTTCGGAAAAGGCAAACGTCCGGCTCCTTGTCCCACAGGGAAGGTGCTAGCCCTGAAAGCTGTTGCTGGTCTGCACCTTCCCTTGGCAGCCTATTCACAGCACAACAGCCCTGCGGATCTGTGCTTTCCCACAGACGATACAGCTCCTGCTGCTTTTCCTCTGCAGAGCCCCTCTCCGATAAGGCAGAAATCCGGCTCCTTCTCCCACAAGGAAGGTGCTAAGCCTGAAAGCTGTTGCTGGTCTGCACCTTCCCTTGGCAGCCTATTCACAGCACAACAGCCCTGCGGATCTGTGCTTTCCCACAGACGATACAGCTCCTGCTGCTTTTCCTCTGCAGAGCCCCTATCCGAAAAGGCAAACGTCCGGCTCCTTCTCCCACAGGGAAGGTGCTAGCCCTGAAAGCTGTTGCTGGTCTGCACCTTCCCTTGGCAGCCTATTCACAGCACAACAGCCCTGCGGATCTGTGCTTTCCCACAGACGATACAGCTCCTGCTGCTTTTCCTCTGCAGAGCCCCTATCCGAAAAGGCAAACGTCCGGCTCCTTGTCCCACAGGGAAGGTGCTAGCCCTGAAAGCTGTTGCTGGTCTGCACCTTCCCTTGGCAGCCTATTCACAGCACAACAGCCCTGCGGATCTGTGCTTTCCCAGAGACGGTACAGCTCATGATGCTATTCCTCTGCAGAGCCCCTCTCCGAAAAGGCAAACTTCCGGCTCCTTCTCCCACAAGGAAGGTGCTAAGCCTGAAAGCTGTTGCTGGTCTGCACCTTCCCTTGGCAGCCTATTCACAGCACAACAGCCCTGCGGATCTGTGCTTTCCCAGAGACGATACAGCTCCTGCTGCTATTCCGCTGCAGAGACCCTTTCGGAAAAGGCAAACGTCCGGCTCCTTGTCCCACAGGGAAGGTGCTAGCCCTGAAAGCTTTGCTGGTCTGCACCTTCCCTTGGCAGCCTATTCACAGCACAACAGCCCTGCGGATCTGTGCTTTCCCAGAGACGATACAGCTCATGATGCTTTTCCTCTGCAGAGCCCCTTTCGGAAAAGGCAAACATCCGGCTCCTTCTCCCACAAGGAAGGTGCTAAGCCTGAAAGCTGTTGCTGGTCTGCACCTTCCCTTGGTAGCCTATTCACAGCACAACAGCCCTGCGGATCTGTGCTTTCCCACAGACGATACAGCTCCTGCTGCTTTTCCTCTGCAGAGCCCCTCTCCGATAAGGCAGAAATCCGGCTCCTTCTCCTACAAGGAAGGCGGTAGCCCTGAAAGCTGTTGCTGGTCTGCACCTTCCCTTGGCAGCCTATTCACAGCACAACAGCCCTGCGGATCTGTGCTTTCCCACAGACGATACAGCTCCTGCTGCTTTTCCTCTGCAGAGCCCCTATCCGAAAAGGCAAACGTCCGGCTCCTTGTCCCACAGGGAAGGTGCTAGCCCTGAAAGCTGTTGCTGGTCTGCACCTTCCCTTGGCAGCCTATTCACAGCACAACAGCCCTGCGGATCTGTGCTTTCCCACAGACGATACAGCTCCTGCTGCTTTTCCTGTGCGGAGCCCCTATCCGAAAAGGCAAACGTCCGGCTCCTTGTCCCACAGGGAAGGTGCTAGCCCTGAAAGCTGTGGCTGGTCTGCACCTTCCCTTGGCAGCCTATTCACAGCACAACAGCCCTGCGGATCTGTGCTTTCCCACAGACGATACAGCTCATGATGCTTTTCCTCTGCAGAGCCCCTCTCCGATAAGGCAAAAATCCGGCTCCTTCTCCTACAAGGAACGTGCTAAGCCTGA
Organism: Necrosyrtes monachus; assembly: GCA_037953605.1. NCBI lineage: Eukaryota > Metazoa > Chordata > Aves > Accipitriformes > Accipitridae > Necrosyrtes > Necrosyrtes monachus. The sequence goes on along the minus strand of JAZGTQ010000010.1, from coordinate 35,242 downwards.
AAGCTGTTGCTGGTTTGCACCTTCCCTTGGCAGCCTATTCACAGCACAACAGCCCTGCGGATCTGTGCTTTCCCACAGACGATACAGCTCATGATGCTTTTCCTCTGCAGAGCCCCTTTCGGAAAAGGCAAACATCCGGCTCCTTCTCCCACAAGGAAGGTGCTAAGCCTGAAAGCTGTTGCTGGTCTGCAGCTTCCCTTGGCAGCCTATTCACAGCACAACAGCCCTGCGGATCTGTGCTTTCCCACAGACAATACAGCTCCTGCTGCTTTTCCTCTGCAGAGCCCCTTTCGGAAAAGGCAAACATCTGGCTCCTTCTGCCATAAGGAAGGTACTAAGCCTGAAAGCTGTTGCTGGTCTGCACCTTCCCTTGGCAGCCTATTCACAGCACAACAGCCCTGCGCATCTGTAGTTTCCAAGGGACGCTACTGCTCCTGCTGCTTTTCCCCTGCAGAGCCCCTTTCGGAAAAGGCAAACATCCGGCTCCTTCTGCCATAAGGAAGGTGCTACCCCTGAAAGCAGTTGCTGGTCTGCACCTTCCCTTGGCAGCCTATTCACAGCACAACAGCCCTGCGCATCTGTAGTTTCCAAGGGACGCTACTGCTCCTGCTGCTTTTCCCCTGCAGAGCCCCTTTCGGAAAAGGCAAACGTCCGGCTCCTTCTCCCACAAGGAAGGTGCTAAGCCTGAAAGCTGTTGCTGGTTTGCACCTTCCCTTGGCAGCCTATTCACAGCACAACAGCCCTGCGGATCTGTGCTTTCCCACAGACGATACAGCTCATGATGCTTTTCCTCTGCAGAGCCCCTATCCGAAAAGGCAAAAGTCCGACTCCTTGTCCCACAGGGAAGGTGCTAGCCCTGAAAGCTGTTGCTGGTCTGCACCTTCCCTTGGCAGCCTATTCACAGCACAACAGCCCTGTGGATCTGTGCTTTCCCAGAGACGATGCAGCTCATGATGCTTTTCCTCTGCAGAGCCCCTATCCGATAAGGCAAAAATCCGGCTCCTTCTCCCACAAGGAAGGTGCTAAGCCTGAAAGCTGTTGCTGGTTTGCACCTTCCCTTGGCAGCCTATTCACAGCACAACAGCCCTGCGGATCTGTGCTTTCCCAGAGACGGTACAGCTCATGATGCTATTCCTCTGCAGAGACCCTTTCGGAAAAGGCAAACGTCCGGCTCCTTGTCCCACAGGGAAGGTGCTAGCCCTGAAAGCTGTTGCTGGTCTGCACCTTCCCTTGGCAGCCTATTCACAGCACAACAGCCCTGCGGATCTGTGCTTTCCCAGAGACGATACAGCTCATGATGCTTTTCCTCTGCAGAGCCCCTTTCGGAAAAGGCAAACGTCCGGCTCCTTCTCCCACAAGGAAGGTGCTAAGCCTGAAAGCTGTTGCTGGTCTGCACCTTCCGTTGGTAGCCTATTCACAGCACAACAGCCCTGCGGATCTGTGCTTTCCCACAGACGATACAGCTCCTGCTGCTTTTCCTCTGCAGAGCCCCTCTCCGATAAGGCAGAAATCCGGCTCCTTCTCCCACAAGGAAGGTGCTAAGCCTGAAAGCTGTTGCTGGTCTGCAGCTTCCCTTGGCAGCCTATTCACAGCACAACAGCCCTGCGGATCTGTGCTTTCCCAGAGACGATACAGCTCCTGCTGCTTTTCCTCTGCAGAGCCCCTATCCGAAAAGGCAAACGTCCGGATCCTTGTCCCACAGGGAAGGTGCTAGCCCTGAAAGCTCTTGCTGGTCTGCACCTTCCCTTGGCAGCCTATTCACAGCACAACAGCCCTGCGGATCTGTGCTTTCCCAGAGACGGTACAGCTCATGATGCTATTCCTCTGCAGAGACCCTTTCGGAAAAGGCAAACGTCCGGCTCCTTGTCCCACAGGGAAGGTGCTAGCCCTGAAAGCTCTTGCTGGTCTGCACCTTCCCTTGGCAGCCTATTCACAGCACAACAGCCCTGTGGATCTGTGCTTTCCCACAGACGATACAGCTCATGATGCTTTTCCTCTGCAGAGCCCCTTTCGGAAAAGGCAAACATCCGGCTCCTTCTCCCACAAGGAAGGTGCTAAGCCTGAAAGCTGTTGCTGGTCTGCACCTTCCCTTGGCAGCCTATTCACAGCACAACAGCCCTTCCGATCTGTGCTTTTCCCACAGACAATACAGCTCCTGCTGCTTTTCCTCTGCAGAGCCCCTTTCCGAAAAGGCAAACATCCAGCTCCTTCTCCCACAAGGAAGGTGCTAAGCCTGAAAGCTGTTGCTGGTCTGCAGCTTCCCTTGGCAGCCTATTCACAGCACAACAGCCCTGCGGATCTGTGCTTTCCCAGAGACGGTACAGGTCATGATGCTATTCCTCTGCAGAGACCCTTTCGGAAAAGGCAAACGTCCGGCTCCTTGTCCCACAGGGAAGGTGCTAGCCCTGAAAGCTGTTGCTGGTCTGCACCTTCCCTTGGCAGCCTATTCACAGCACAACAGCCCTGCGGATCTGTGCTTTCCCACAGACGATACAGCTCATGATGCTATTCCTCTGCAGAGACCCTTTCGGAAAAGGCAAACGTCCGGCTCCTTGTCCCACAGGGAAGGTGCTAGCCCTGAAAGCTCTTGCTGGTCTGCACCTTCCCTTGGCAGCCTATTCACAGCACAACAGCCCTGCGGATCTGTGCTTTCCCAGAGACGATACAGCTCCTGCTGCTTTTCCTCTGCAGAGCCCCTATCCGAAAAGGCAGAAATCCGGCTCCTTCTCCTACAAGGAAGGCGGTAGCCCTGAAAGCTGTTGCTGGTCTGCACCTTCCCTTGGCAGCCTATTCACAGCACAACAGCCCTGCGGATCTGTGCTTTCCCACAGACGATACAGCTCCTGCTGCTTTTCCTCTGCAGAGCCCCTATCCGAAAAGGCAAACGTCCGGCTCCTTGTCCCACAGGGAAGGTGCTAGCCCTGAAAGCTGTTGCTGGTCTGCACCTTCCCTTGGCAGCCTATTCACAGCACAACAGCCCTGCGGATCTGTGCTTTCCCACAGACGGTACAGCTCCTGCTGCTTTTCCTGTGCGGAGCCCCTATCCGAAAAGGCAAACGTCCGGCTCCTTGTCCCACAGGGAACGTGCTAGCCCTGAAAGCTGTGGCTGGTCTGCACCTTCCCTTGGCAGCCTATTCACAGCACAACAGCCCTGCGGATCTGTGCTTTCCCAGAGACGATACAGCTCCTGCTGCTTTTCCTCTGCAGAGCCCCTCTCCGATAAGGCAAAAATCCGGCTCCTTCTCCCACAAGGAACGTGCTAAGCCTGAAAGCTGTTGCTGGTTTGCACCTTCCCTTGGCAGCCTATTCACAGCACAACAGCCCTGCGGATCTGTGCTTTCCCACAGACGATACAGCTCATGATGCTTTTCCTCTGCAGAGCCCCTTTCGGAAAAGGCAAACGTCCGGCTCCTTCTCCCACAAGGAAGGTGCTAAGCCTGAAAGCTGTTGCTGGTCTGCACCTTCCCTTGGTAGCCTATTCACAGCACAACAGCCCTGCGGATCTGTGCTTTCCCACAGACGATACAGCTCCTGCTGCTTTTCCTCTGCAGAGCCCCTCTCCGATAAGGCAGAAATCCGGCTCCTTCTCCCACAAGGAAGGTGCTAAGCCTGAAAGCTGTTGCTGGTCTGCACCTTCCCTTGGCAGCCTATTCCCAGCACAACAGCCCTGCGGATCTGTGCTTTCCCACAGACGATACAGCTCCTGCTACTTTTCCTCTGCAGAGCCCCTCTCCGAAAAGGCAAAAATCCGGCTCCTTCTCCCACAAGGAACGTGCTAAGCCTGAAAGCTGTTGCTGGTCTGCACCTTCCCTTGGCAGCCTATTCACAGCACAACAGCCCTGCGGATCTGTGCTTTCCCACAGACGATACAGCTCATGATGCTTTTCCCCTGCAGAGCCCCTTTCGGAAAAGGCAAACGTCCGGCTCCTTCTCCCACAAGGAAGGTGCTAAGCCTGAAAGCTGTTGCTGGTTTGCACCTTCCCTTGGCAGCCTATTCACAGCACAACAGCCCTGCGGATCTGTGCTTTCCCACAGACGATACAGCTCATGATGCTTTTCCTCTGCAGAGCCCCTATCCGAAAAGGCAAAAGTCCGACTCCTTGTCCCACAGGGAAGGTGCTAGCCCTGAAAGCTGTTGCTGGTCTGCACCTTCCCTTGGCAGCCTATTCACAGCACAACAGCCCTGTGGATCTGTGCTTTCCCAGAGACGATGCAGCTCATGATGCTTTTCCTCTGCAGAGCCCCTATCCGATAAGGCAAAAATCCGGCTCCTTCTCCCACAAGGAAGGTGCTAAGCCTGAAAGCTGTTGCTGGTTTGCACCTTCCCTTGGCAGCCTATTCACAGCACAACAGCCCTGCGGATCTGTGCTTTCCCAGAGACGGTACAGCTCATGATGCTATTCCTCTGCAGAGACCCTTTCGGAAAAGGCAAACGTCCGGCTCCTTGTCCCACAGGGAAGGTGCTAGCCCTGAAAGCTGTTGCTGGTCTGCACCTTCCCTTGGCAGCCTATTCACAGCACAACAGCCCTGCGGATCTGTGCTTTCCCAGAGACGATACAGCTCATGATGCTTTTCCTCTGCAGAGCCCCTTTCGGAAAAGGCAAACGTCCGGCTCCTTCTCCCACAAGGAAGGTGCTAAGCCTGAAAGCTGTTGCTGGTCTGCACCTTCCGTTGGTAGCCTATTCACAGCACAACAGCCCTGCGGATCTGTGCTTTCCCACAGACGATACAGCTCCTGCTGCTTTTCCTCTGCAGAGCCCCTCTCCGATAAGGCAGAAATCCGGCTCCTTCTCCCACAAGGAAGGTGCTAAGCCTGAAAGCTGTTGCTGGTCTGCAGCTTCCCTTGGCAGCCTATTCACAGCACAACAGCCCTGCGGATCTGTGCTTTCCCAGAGACGATACAGCTCCTGCTGCTTTTCCTCTGCAGAGCCCCTATCCGAAAAGGCAAACGTCCGGATCCTTGTCCCACAGGGAAGGTGCTAGCCCTGAAAGCTCTTGCTGGTCTGCACCTTCCCTTGGCAGCCTATTCACAGCACAACAGCCCTGCGGATCTGTGCTTTCCCAGAGACGGTACAGCTCATGATGCTATTCCTCTGCAGAGACCCTTTCGGAAAAGGCAAACGTCCGGCTCCTTGTCCCACAGGGAAGGTGCTAGCCCTGAAAGCTCTTGCTGGTCTGCACCTTCCCTTGGCAGCCTATTCACAGCACAACAGCCCTGTGGATCTGTGCTTTCCCACAGACGATACAGCTCATGATGCTTTTCCTCTGCAGAGCCCCTTTCGGAAAAGGCAAACATCCGGCTCCTTCTCCCACAAGGAAGGTGCTAAGCCTGAAAGCTGTTGCTGGTCTGCACCTTCCCTTGGCAGCCTATTCACAGCACAACAGCCCTTCCGATCTGTGCTTTTCCCACAGACAATACAGCTCCTGCTGCTTTTCCTCTGCAGAGCCCCTTTCCGAAAAGGCAAACATCCAGCTCCTTCTCCCACAAGGAAGGTGCTAAGCCTGAAAGCTGTTGCTGGTCTGCAGCTTCCCTTGGCAGCCTATTCACAGCACAACAGCCCTGCGGATCTGTGCTTTCCCAGAGACGGTACAGGTCATGATGCTATTCCTCTGCAGAGACCCTTTCGGAAAAGGCAAACGTCCGGCTCCTTGTCCCACAGGGAAGGTGCTAGCCCTGAAAGCTGTTGCTGGTCTGCACCTTCCCTTGGCAGCCTATTCACAGCACAACAGCCCTGCGGATCTGTGCTTTCCCACAGACGATACAGCTCATGATGCTATTCCTCTGCAGAGACCCTTTCGGAAAAGGCAAACGTCCGGCTCCTTGTCCCACAGGGAAGGTGCTAGCCCTGAAAGCTCTTGCTGGTCTGCACCTTCCCTTGGCAGCCTATTCACAGCACAACAGCCCTGCGGATCTGTGCTTTCCCAGAGACGATACAGCTCCTGCTGCTTTTCCTCTGCAGAGCCCCTATCCGAAAAGGCAGAAATCCGGCTCCTTCTCCTACAAGGAAGGCGGTAGCCCTGAAAGCTGTTGCTGGTCTGCACCTTCCCTTGGCAGCCTATTCACAGCACAACAGCCCTGCGGATCTGTGCTTTCCCACAGACGATACAGCTCCTGCTGCTTTTCCTCTGCAGAGCCCCTATCCGAAAAGGCAAACGTCCGGCTCCTTGTCCCACAGGGAAGGTGCTAGCCCTGAAAGCTGTTGCTGGTCTGCACCTTCCCTTGGCAGCCTATTCACAGCACAACAGCCCTGCGGATCTGTGCTTTCCCACAGACGGTACAGCTCCTGCTGCTTTTCCTGTGCGGAGCCCCTATCCGAAAAGGCAAACGTCCGGCTCCTTGTCCCACAGGGAACGTGCTAGCCCTGAAAGCTGTGGCTGGTCTGCACCTTCCCTTGGCAGCCTATTCACAGCACAACAGCCCTGCGGATCTGTGCTTTCCCAGAGACGATACAGCTCCTGCTGCTTTTCCTCTGCAGAGCCCCTCTCCGATAAGGCAAAAATCCGGCTCCTTCTCCCACAAGGAACGTGCTAAGCCTGAAAGCTGTTGCTGGTTTGCACCTTCCCTTGGCAGCCTATTCACAGCACAACAGCCCTGCGGATCTGTGCTTTCCCACAGACGATACAGCTCATGATGCTTTTCCTCTGCAGAGCCCCTTTCGGAAAAGGCAAACGTCCGGCTCCTTCTCCCACAAGGAAGGTGCTAAGCCTGAAAGCTGTTGCTGGTCTGCACCTTCCCTTGGTAGCCTATTCACAGCACAACAGCCCTGCGGATCTGTGCTTTCCCACAGACGATACAGCTCCTGCTGCTTTTCCTCTGCAGAGCCCCTCTCCGATAAGGCAGAAATCCGGCTCCTTCTCCCACAAGGAAGGTGCTAAGCCTGAAAGCTGTTGCTGGTCTGCACCTTCCCTTGGCAGCCTATTCCCAGCACAACAGCCCTGCGGATCTGTGCTTTCCCACAGACGATACAGCTCCTGCTACTTTTCCTCTGCAGAGCCCCTCTCCGAAAAGGCAAACGTCCGGCTCCTTGTCCCACAGGGAAGGTGCTAGCCCTGAAAGCTGTTGCTGGTCTGCACCTTCCCTTGGCAGCCTATTCACAGCACAACAGCCCTGCGGATCTGTGCTTTCCCAGAGACGATATAGCTCATGATGCTTTTTCTCTGCAGAGCCCCTCTCCGAAAAGGCAAACGTCCGGCTCCTTCTCCCACAAGGAAGGTGCTAAGCCTGAAAGCTGTTGCTGGTCTGCACCTTCCCTTGGCAGCCTATTCACAGCACAACAGCCCTGCGGATCTGTGCTTTCCCACAGACAATACAGCTCCTGCTGCTTTTTCTCTGCAGAGCCCCTTTCGGAAAAGGCAAACATCTGGCTCCTTCTCTCACAAGGAAGGTGCTAAGCCTGAAAGCTGTTGCTGGTCTGCACCTTCCCTTCGCAGCCTATTCACAGCACAACAGCCCTGCGGATCTGTGCTTTCCCACAGACGATACAGCTACTGCTGCTTTCACTCTACAAAGCCCCTTTCGGAAAAGGAAAACATCCGGCTCCTTCTCCCACAAGGAAGGTGCTAAGCCTGAAAGCTGTTGCTGGTCTGCACCTTCCCTTGGCAGCCTATTCACAGCACAACAGCCCTGCGGATCTGTGCTTTCCCACAGACGATAGAGCTCCTGCTGCTTTCACTCTACAAAGCCCCTTTCGGAAAGGGCAAACATCCGGCTCCTTCTCCCACAAGGAAGGTGCTAAGCCTGAAAGCTGTTGCTGGTCTGCACCTTCCCTTGGCAGCCTATTCATAGCACAACAGCACTGCGGATCTGTGCTTTCCCACATACGCTACTGCTCCTGCTGCTTTTCCTCTGCAGAGCCACTTTCGGGAAAGGCAAACATCCGGCACCTTCTCCCACAAGGAAGGTGCTAAGCCTGAAAGCTGTTGCTGGTCTGCACCTTCCCTTGGCAGCCTATTAACAGCACAACAGCCCTTCCGATCTGTGCTTTTCCCACAGACAATACAGCTCCTGCTGCTTTTCCTCTGCAGAGCCCCTTTCGGAAAAGGCAAACATCCGGCTCCTTCTCCCACAAGGAAGGTGCTAAGCCTGAAAGCTGTTGCTGGTCTGCACCTTCCCTTGGCAGCCTATTCACAGCACAACAGCCCTGCGGATCTGTGCTTTCCCACAGACGATACAGCTCCTGCTGCTTTTCCTCTGCAGAGCCCCTTTCGGAAAAGGCAAACATCCGGCTCCTTCTCCCACAAGGAAGGTGCTAAGCCTGAAAGCTGTTGCTGGTCTGCGCCTTCCCTTGGCAGCCTATTCACAGCACAACAGCCCTGCGGATCTGTGCTTTCCCACAGACGATACAGCCCCTGCTGCCTGTCCGCGGCAGAGCCCCTTTCGGAAAAGGCAAACATCCGGCTCCTTCTCCCACAAGGAAGGTGCTAGCCCTGAAAGCTGTGGCTGGTCTGCACCTTCCCTTGGCAGCCTATTCACAGCACAACAGCCCTGCGGATCTGTGCTTTCCCACAGACGATACAGCTCCTGCTGCTTTTCCTCTGCAGAGCCCCTCTCCGATAAGGCAAAAATCCGGCTCCTTCTCCCACAAGGAACGTGCTAAGCCTGAAAGCTGTTGCTGGTTTGCACCTTCCCTTGGCAGCCTATTCACAGCACAACAGCCCTGCGGATCTGTGCTTTCCCACAGACGATACAGCTCATGATGCTTTTCCTCTGCAGAGCCCCTATCCGAAAAGGCAAAAGTCCGACTCCTTGTCCCACAGGGAAGGTGCTAGCCCTGAAAGCTGTTGCTGGTCTGCACCTTCCCTTGGCAGCCTATTCACAGCACAACAGCCCTGTGGATCTGTGCTTTCCCAGAGACGATGCAGCTCATGATGCTTTTCCTCTGCAGAGCCCCTCTCCGATAAGGCAAAAATCCGGCTCCTTCTCCCACAAGGAAGGTGCTAAGCCTGAAAGCTGTTGCTGGTTTGCACCTTCCCTTGGCAGCCTATTCACAGCACAACAGCCCTGCGGATCTGTGCTTTCCCAGAGACGGTACAGCTCATGATGCTATTCCTCTGCAGAGCCCCTTTTGGAAAAGGCAAACGTCCGGCTCCTTGTCCCACAGGGAAGGTGCTAGCCCTGAAAGCTGTTGCTGGTCTGCACCTTCCCTTGGCAGCCTATTCACAGCACAACAGCCCTGCGGATCTGTGCTTTCCCACAGACGATACAGCTCATGATGCTTTTCCTCTGCAGAGCCCCTTTCGGAAAAGGCAAACGTCCGGCTCCTTCTCCCACAAGGAAGGTGCTAAGCCTGAAAGCTGTTGCTGGTCTGCACCTTCCCTTGGTAGCCTATTCACAGCACAACAGCCCTGCGGATCTGTGCTTTCCCACAGACGATACAGCTCCTGCTGCTTTTCCTCTGCAGAGCCCCTATCCGAAAAGGCAAACGTCCGGCTCCTTGTCCCACAGGGAAGGTGCTAGCCCTGAAAGCTGTTGCTGGTCTGCACCTTCCCTTGGTAGCCTATTCACAGCACAACAGCCCTGCGGATCTGTGCTTTCCCACAGACGATACAGCTCATGATGCTTTTCCTCTGCAGAGCCCCTTTCGGAAAAGGCAAACGTCCGGCTCCTTCTCCCACAAGGAAGGTGCTAAGCCTGAAAGCTGTTGCTGGTCTGCACCTTCCCTTGGTAGCCTATTCACAGCACAACAGCCCTGCGGATCTGTGCTTTCCCACAGACGATACAGCTCCTGCTGCTTTTCCTCTGCAGAGCCCCTCTCCGATAAGGCAAACGTCCGGCTCCTTGTCCCACAGGGAAGGTGCTAGCCCTGAAAGCTGTTGCTGGTCTGCACCTTCCCTTGGCAGCCTATTGACAGCACAACAGCCCTGCGGATCTGTGCTTTCCCAGAGACGGTACAGCTCATGAAGCTATTCCTCTGCAGAGCCCCTCTCCGAAAAGGCAAACTTCCGGCTCCTTCTCCCACAAGGAAGGTGCTAAGCCTGAAAGCTGTTGCTGGTCTGCACCTTCCCTTGGCAGCCTATTCACAGCACAACAGCCCTGCGGATCTGTGCTTTCCCAGAGACGATACAGCTCCTGCTGCTTTTCCTCTGCAGAGCCCCTTTCGGAAAAGGCAAACGTCCGGCTCCTTGTCCCACAGGGAAGGTGCTAGCCCTGAAAGCTGTTGCTGGTCTGCACCTTCCCTTGGCAGCCTATTCACAGCACAACAGCCCTGCGGATCTGTGCTTTCCCACAGACGATACAGCTCCTGCTGCTTTTCCTCTGCAGAGCCCCTCTCCGATAAGGCAGAAATCCGGCTCCTTCTCCCACAAGGAAGGTGCTAAGCCTGAAAGCTGTTGCTGGTCTGCACCTTCCCTTGGCAGCCTATTCACAGCACAACAGCCCTGCGGATCTGTGCTTTCCCACAGACGATACAGCTCCTGCTGCTTTTCCTCTGCAGAGCCCCTATCCGAAAAGGCAAACGTCCGGCTCCTTCTCCCACAGGGAAGGTGCTAGCCCTGAAAGCTGTTGCTGGTCTGCACCTTCCCTTGGCAGCCTATTCACAGCACAACAGCCCTGCGGATCTGTGCTTTCCCACAGACGATACAGCTCCTGCTGCTTTTCCTCTGCAGAGCCCCTATCCGAAAAGGCAAACATCCGGCTCCTTGTCCCACAGGGAAGGTGCTAGCCCTGAAAGCTGTTGCTGGTCTGCACCTTCCCTTGGCAGCCTATTCACAGCACAACAGCCCTGCGGATCTGTGCTTTCCCAGAGACGGTACAGCTCATGATGCTATTCCTCTGCAGAGCCCCTCTCCGAAAAGGCAAACTTCCGGCTCCTTCTCCCACAAGGAAGGTGCTAAGCCTGAAAGCTGTTGCTGGTCTGCACCTTCCCTTGGCAGCCTATTCACAGCACAACAGCCCTGCGGATCTGTGCTTTCCCAGAGACGATACAGCTCCTGCTGCTATTCCGCTGCAGAGACCCTTTCGGAAAAGGCAAACGTCCGGCTCCTTGTCCCACAGGGAAGGTGCTAGCCCTGAAAGCTTTGCTGGTCTGCACCTTCCCTTGGCAGCCTATTCACAGCACAACAGCCCTGCGGATCTGTGCTTTCCCAGAGACGATACAGCTCATGATGCTTTTCCTCTGCAGAGCCCCTTTCGGAAAAGGCAAACATCTGGCTCCTTCTCCCACAAGGAAGGTGCTAAGCCTGAAAGCTGTTGCTGGTCTGCACCTTCCCTTGGTAGCCTATTCACAGCACAACAGCCCTGCGGATCTGTGCTTTCCCACAGACGATACAGCTCCTGCTGCTTTTCCTCTGCAGAGCCCCTCTCCGATAAGGCAGAAATCCGGCTCCTTCTCCTACAAGGAAGGCGGTAGCCCTGAAAGCTGTTGCTGGTCTGCACCTTCCCTTGGCAGCCTATTCACAGCACAACAGCCCTGCGGATCTGTGCTTTCCCACAGACGATACAGCTCCTGCTGCTTTTCCTCTGCAGAGCCCCTATCCGAAAAGGCAAACGTCCGGCTCCTTGTCCCACAGGGAAGGTGCTAGCCCTGAAAGCTGTTGCTGGTCTGCACCTTCCCTTGGCAGCCTATTCACAGCACAACAGCCCTGCGGATCTGTGCTTTCCCACAGACGATACAGCTCCTGCTGCTTTTCCTGTGCGGAGCCCCTATCCGAAAAGGCAAACGTCCGGCTCCTTGTCCCACAGGGAAGGTGCTAGCCCTGAAAGCTGTGGCTGGTCTGCACCTTCCCTTGGCAGCCTATTCACAGCACAACAGCCCTGCGGATCTGTGCTTTCCCACAGACGATACAGCTCATGATGCTTTTCCTCTGCAGAGCCCCTCTCCGATAAGGCAAAAATCCGGCTCCTTCTCCTACAAGGAACGTGCTAAGCCTGAAAGCTGTTGCTGGTTTGCACCTTCCCTTGGCAGCCTATTCACAGCACAACAGCCCTGCGGATCTGTGCTTTCCCACAGACGATACAGCTCATGATGCTTTTCCTCTGCAGAGCCCCTTTCGGAAAAGGCAAACATCCGGCTCCTTCTCCCACAAGGAAGGTGCTAAGCCTGAAAGCTGTTGCTGGTCTGCAGCTTCCCTTGGCAGCCTATTCACAGCACAACAGCCCTGCGGATCTGTGCTTTCCCACAGACAATACAGCTCCTGCTGCTTTTCCTCTGCAGAGCCCCTTTCGGAAAAGGCAAACATCTGGCTCCTTCTGCCATAAGGAAGGTACTAAGCCTGAAAGCTGTTGCTGGTCTGCACCTTCCCTTGGCAGCCTATTCACAGCACAACAGCCCTGCGCATCTGTAGTTTCCAAGGGACGCTACTGCTCCTGCTGCTTTTCCCCTGCAGAGCCCCTTTCGGAAAAGGCAAACATCCGGCTCCTTCTCCCACAAGGAAGGTGCTACCCCTGAAAGCAGTTGCTGGTCTGCACCTTCCCTTGGCAGCCTATTCACAGCACAACAGCCCTGCGCATCTGTAGTTTCCAAGGGACGCTACTGCTCCTGCTGCTTTTCCCCTGCAGAGCCCCTTTCGGAAAAGGCAAACATCCGGCTCCTTCTCCCACAAGGAAGGTGCTACCCCTGAAAGCAGTTGCTGGTCTGCACCTTCCCTTGGCAGCCTATTCACAGCACAACAGCTCTGCGCATCTGTGCTTTCCAAGGGACGCTACTGCTCCTGCTTCTTTTGCTCTGCAGAGCCCCTTTCGGAAAAGGCAAACATCCGGCTCCTTCTCCCACAAGGAAGGTGCTAAGCCTGAAAGCTGTTGCTGGTCTGCAGCTTCCCTTGGTAGCCTATTCACAGCACAACAGCCCTGTGGATCTGTGCTTTCCCACAGACGATACAGCTCCTGCTGCTTTTCCTCTGCAGAGCCCCTTTCGGAAAAGGCAAACATCTGGCTCCTTCTGCCATAAGGAAGGTACTAAGCCTGAAAGCTGTTGCTGGTCTGCACCTTCCCTTGGCAGCCTATTCACAGCACAACAGCCCTGCGCATCTGTAGTTTCCAAGGGACGCTACTGCTCCTGCTGCTTTTCCCCTGCAGAGCCCCTTTCGGAAAAGGCAAACGTCCGGCTCCTTCTCCCACAAGGAAGGTGCTAAGCCTGAAAGCTGTTGCTGGTTTGCACCTTCCCTTGGCAGCCTATTCACAGCACAACAGCCCTGCGGATCTGTGCTTTCCCACAGACGATACAGCTCATGATGCTTTTCCTCTGCAGAGCCCCTATCCGAAAAGGCAAAAGTCCGACTCCTTGTCCCACAGGGAAGGTGCTAGCCCTGAAAGCTGTTGCTGGTCTGCACCTTCCCTTGGCAGCCTATTCACAGCACAACAGCCCTGTGGATCTGTGCTTTCCCAGAGACGATGCAGCTCATGATGCTTTTCCTCTGCAGAGCCCCTATCCGATAAGGCAAAAATCCGGCTCCTTCTCCCACAAGGAAGGTGCTAAGCCTGAAAGCTGTTGCTGGTTTGCACCTTCCCTTGGCAGCCTATTCACAGCACAACAGCCCTGCGGATCTGTGCTTTCCCAGAGACGGTACAGCTCATGATGCTATTCCTCTGCAGAGACCCTTTCGGAAAAGGCAAACGTCCGGCTCCTTGTCCCACAGGGAAGGTGCTAGCCCTGAAAGCTGTTGCTGGTCTGCACCTTCCCTTGGCAGCCTATTCACAGCACAACAGCCCTGCGGATCTGTGCTTTCCCAGAGACGATACAGCTCATGATGCTTTTCCTCTGCAGAGCCCCTCTCCGATAAGGCAGAAATCCGGCTCCTTCTCCCACAAGGAAGGTGCTAAGCCTGAAAGCTGTTGCTGGTCTGCACCTTCCGTTGGTAGCCTATTCACAGCACAACAGCCCTGCGGATCTGTGCTTTCCCACAGACGATACAGCTCCTGCTGCTTTTCCTCTGCAGAGCCCCTCTCCGATAAGGCAGAAATCCGGCTCCTTCTCCCACAAGGAAGGTGCTAAGCCTGAAAGCTGTTGCTGGTCTGCAGCTTCCCTTGGCAGCCTATTCACAGCACAACAGCCCTGCGGATCTGTGCTTTCCCAGAGACGATACAGCTCCTGCTGCTTTTCCTCTGCAGAGCCCCTATCCGAAAAGGCAAACGTCCGGATCCTTGTCCCACAGGGAAGGTGCTAGCCCTGAAAGCTCTTGCTGGTCTGCACCTTCCCTTGGCAGCCTATTCACAGCACAACAGCCCTGCGGATCTGTGCTTTCCCAGAGACGATACAGCTCCTGCTGCTTTTCCTCTGCAGAGCCCCTTTCGGAAAAGGCAAACATCCGGCTCCTTCTCCCACAAGGAAGGTGCTAAGCCTGAAAGCTGTTGCTGGTCTGCACCTTCCCTTGGCAGCCTATTCACAGCACAACAGCCCTTCCGATCTGTGCTTTTCCCACAGACAATACAGCTCCTGCTGCTTTTCCTCTGCAGAGCCCCTTTCCGAAAAGGCAAACATCCAGCTCCTTCTCCCACAAGGAAGGTGCTAAGCCTGAAAGCTGTTGCTGGTCTGCAGCTTCCCTTGGCAGCCTATTCACAGCACAACAGCCCTGCGGATCTGTGCTTTCCCAGAGACGGTACAGGTCATGATGCTATTCCTCTGCAGAGACCCTTTCGGAAAAGGCAAACGTCCGGCTCCTTGTCCCACAGGGAAGGTGCTAGCCCTGAAAGCTGTTGCTGGTCTGCACCTTCCCTTGGCAGCCTATTCACAGCACAACAGCCCTGCGGATCTGTGCTTTCCCACAGACGATACAGCTCATGATGCTATTCCTCTGCAGAGACCCTTTCGGAAAAGGCAAACGTCCGGCTCCTTGTCCCACAGGGAAGGTGCTAGCCCTGAAAGCTCTTGCTGGTCTGCACCTTCCCTTGGCAGCCTATTCACAGCACAACAGCCCTGCGGATCTGTGCTTTCCCAGAGACGATACAGCTCCTGCTGCTTTTCCTCTGCAGAGCCCCTATCCGAAAAGGCAAACGTCCGGATCCTTGTCCCACAGGGAAGGTGCTAGCCCTGAAAGCTCTTGCTGGTCTGCACCTTCCCTTGGCAGCCTATTCACAGCACAACAGCCCTGCGGATCTGTGCTTTCCCACAGACGATACAGCTCCTGCTGCTTTTCCTCTGCAGAGCCCCTTTCCGAAAAGGCAAAAATCCGGCTCCTTCTCCCACAAGGAACGTGCTAAGCCTGAAAGCTGTTGCTGGTTTGCACCTTCCCTTGGCAGCCTATTCACAGCACAACAGCCCTGCGGATCTGTGCTTTCCCACAGACGATACAGCTCATGATGCTTTTCCTCTGCAGAGCCCCTATCCGAAAAGGCAAAAGTCCGACTCCTTGTCCCACAGGGAAGGTGCTAGCCCTGAAAGCTGTTGCTGGTCTGCACCTTCCCTTGGCAGCCTATTCACAGCACAACAGCCCTGCGGATCTGTGCTTTCCCACAGACGATACAGCTCATGATGCTTTTCCTCTGCAGAGCCCCTTTCGGAAAAGGCAAACGTCCGGCTCCTTCTCCCACATGGAAGGTGCTAGCCCTGAAAGCTGTTGCTGGTCTGCACCTTCCGTTGGTAGCCTATTCACAGCACAACAGCCCTGCGGATCTGTGCTTCCCCACAGACGATACAGCTCCTGCTGCTTTTCCTCTGCAGAGCCCCTCTCCGATAAGGCAGAAATCCGGCTCCTTCTCCCACAAGGAAGGTGCTAAGCCTGAAAGCTGTTGCTGGTCTGCACCTTCCCTTGGCAGCCTATTCACAGCACAACAGCCCTGTGGATCTGTGCTTTCCCAGAGACGATGCAGCTCATGATGCTTTTCCTCTGCAGAGCCCCTATCCGATAAGGCAAAAATCCGGCTCCTTCTCCCACAAGGAAGGTGCTAAGCCTGAAAGCTGTTGCTGGTTTGCACCTTCCCTTGGCAGCCTATTCACAGCACAACAGCCCTGCGGATCTGTGCTTTCCCAGAGACGGTACAGCTCATGATGCTATTCCTCTGCAGAGACCCTTTCGGAAAAGGCAAACGTCCGGCTCCTTGTCCCACAGGGAAGGTGCTAGCCTTGAAAGCTGTTGCTGGTCTGCACCTTCCCTTGGCAGCCTATTCACAGCACAACAGCCCTGCGGATCTGTGCTTTCCCAGAGACGATACAGCTCATGATGCTTTTCCTCTGCAGAGCCCCTTTCGGAAAAGGCAAACGTCCGGCTCCTTCTCCCACAAGGAAGGTGCTAAGCCTGAAAGCTGTTGCTGGTCTGCACCTTCCGTTGGTAGCCTATTCACAGCACAACAGCCCTGCGGATCTGTGCTTTCCCACAGACGATACAGCTCCTGCTGCTTTTCCTCTGCAGAGCCCCTCTCCGATAAGGCAGAAATCCGGCTCCTTCTCCCACAAGGAAGGTGCTAAGCCTGAAAGCTGTTGCTGGTCTGCAGCTTCCCTTGGCAGCCTATTCACAGCACAACAGCCCTGCGGATCTGTGCTTTCCCAGAGACGATACAGCTCCTGCTGCTTTTCCTCTGCAGAGCCCCTATCCGAAAAGGCAAACGTCCGGATCCTTGTCCCACAGGGAAGGTGCTAGCCCTGAAAGCTCTTGCTGGTCTGCACCTTCCCTTGGCAGCCTATTCACAGCACAACAGCCCTGCGGATCTGTGCTTTCCCAGAGACGGTACAGCTCATGATGCTATTCCTCTGCAGAGACCCTTTCGGAAAAGGCAAACGTCCGGCTCCTTGTCCCACAGGGAAGGTGCTAGCCCTGAAAGCTGTTGCTGGTCTGCACCTTCCCTTGGCAGCCTATTCACAGCACAACAGCCCTGCGGATCTGTGCTTTCCCAGAGACGATACAGCTCCTGCTGCTTTTCCTCTGCAGAGCCCCTTTCGGAAAAGGCAAACATCCGGCTCCTTCTCCCACAAGGAAGGTGCTAAGCCTGAAAGCTGTTGCTGGTCTGCACCTTCCCTTGGCAGCCTATTCACAGCACAACAGCCCTTCCGATCTGTGCTTTTCCCACAGACAATACAGCTCCTGCTGCTTTTCCTCTGCAGAGCCCCTTTCCGAAAAGGCAAACATCCAGCTCCTTCTCCCACAAGGAAGGTGCTAAGCCTGAAAGCTGTTGCTGGTCTGCAGCTTCCCTTGGCAGCCTATTCACAGCACAACAGCCCTGCGGATCTGTGCTTTCCCAGAGACGGTACAGGTCATGATGCTATTCCTCTGCAGAGACCCTTTCGGAAAAGGCAAACGTCCGGCTCCTTGTCCCACAGGGAAGGTGCTAGCCCTGAAAGCTGTTGCTGGTCTGCACCTTCCCTTGGCAGCCTATTCACAGCACAACAGCCCTGCGGATCTGTGCTTTCCCACAGACGATACAGCTCATGATGCTATTCCTCTGCAGAGACCCTTTCGGAAAAGGCAAACGTCCGGCTCCTTGTCCCACAGGGAAGGTGCTAGCCCTGAAAGCTCTTGCTGGTCTGCACCTTCCCTTGGCAGCCTATTCACAGCACAACAGCCCTGCGGATCTGTGCTTTCCCAGAGACGATACAGCTCCTGCTGCTTTTCCTCTGCAGAGCCCCTATCCGAAAAGGCAAACGTCCGGATCCTTGTCCCACAGGGAAGGTGCTAGCCCTGAAAGCTCTTGCTGGTCTGCACCTTCCCTTGGCAGCCTATTCACAGCACAACAGCCCTGCGGATCTGTGCTTTCCCACAGACGATACAGCTCCTGCTGCTTTTCCTCTGCAGAGCCCCTTTCCGAAAAGGCAAAAATCCGGCTCCTTCTCCCACAAGGAACGTGCTAAGCCTGAAAGCTGTTGCTGGTTTGCACCTTCCCTTGGCAGCCTATTCACAGCACAACAGCCCTGCGGATCTGTGCTTTCCCACAGACGATACAGCTCATGATGCTTTTCCTCTGCAGAGCCCCTATCCGAAAAGGCAAAAGTCCGACTCCTTGTCCCACAGGGAAGGTGCTAGCCCTGAAAGCTGTTGCTGGTCTGCACCTTCCCTTGGCAGCCTATTCACAGCACAACAGCCCTGTGGATCTGTGCTTTCCCAGAGACGATGCAGCTCATGATGCTTTTCCTCTGCAGAGCCCCTCTCCGATAAGTCAAAAATCCGGCTCCTTCTCCCACAAGGAAGGTGCTAAGCCTGAAAGCTGTTGCTGGTTTGCACCTTCCCTTGGCAGCCTATTCACAGCACAACAGCCCTGCGGATCTGTGCTTTCCCAGAGACGGTACAGCTCATGATGCTATTCCTCTGCAGAGACCCTTTCGGAAAAGGCAAACGTCCGGCTCCTTGTCCCGCAGGGAAGGTGCTAGCCCTGAAAGCTGTTGCTGGTCTGCACCTTCCCTTGGCAGCCTATTCACAGCACAACAGCCCTGCGGATCTGTGCTTTCCCACAGACGATACAGCTCATGATGCTTTTCCTCTGCAGAGCCCCTTTCGGAAAAGGCAAACGTCCGGCTCCTTCTCCCACATGGAAGGTGCTAGCCCTGAAAGCTGTTGCTGGTCTGCACCTTCCGTTGGTAGCCTATTCACAGCACAACAGCCCTGCGGATCTGTGCTTCCCCACAGACGATACAGCTCCTGCTGCTTTTCCTCTGCAGAGCCCCTCTCCGATAAGGCAGAAATCCGGCTCCTTCTCCCACAAGGAAGGTGCTAAGCCTGAAAGCTGTTGCTGGTCTGCACCTTCCCTTGGCAGCCTATTCACAGCACAACAGCCCTGCGGATCTGTGCTTTCCCAGAGACGATACAGCTCCTGCTGCTTTTCCTCTGCAGAGCCCCTATCCGAAAAGGCAAACGTCCGGATCCTTGTCCCACAGGGAAGGTGCTAGCCCTGAAAGCTCTTGCTGGTCTGCACCTTCCCTTGGCAGCCTATTCACAGCACAACAGCCCTGCGGATCTGTGCTTTCCCAGAGACGGTACAGCTCATGATGCTATTCCTCTGCAGAGACCCTTTCGGAAAAGGCAAACGTCCGGCTCCTTGTCCCACAGGGAAGGTGCTAGCCCTGAAAGCTCTTGCTGGTCTGCACCTTCCCTTGGCAGCCTATTCACAGCACAACAGCCCTGCGGATCTGTGCTTTCCCAGAGACGATACAGCTCCTGCTGCTTTTCCTCTGCAGAGCCCCTATCCGAAAAGGCAAACGTCCGGATCCTTGTCCCACAGGGAAGGTGCTAGCCCTGAAAGCTCTTGCTGGTCTGCACCTTCCCTTGGCAGCCTATTCACAGCACAACAGCCCTGCGGATCTGTGCTTTCCCACAGACGATACAGCTCCTGCTGCTTTTCCTCTGCAGAGCCCCTTTCCGAAAAGGCAAACATCCGGCTCCTTCTCCCACAAGGAAGGTGCTAAGCCTGAAAGCTGTTGCTGGTCTGCGCCTTCCCTTGGCAGCCTATTCACAGCACAACAGCCCTGCGGATCTGTGCTTTCCCACAGACGATACAGCCCCTGCTGCCTGTCCGCGGCAGAGCCCCTTTCGGAAAAGGCAAACATCCGGCTCCTTCTCCCACAAGGAAGGTGCGAAGCCTGAAAGCTGTTGCTGGTCTGCACCTTCCCTTGGCAGCCTATTCACAGCACAACAGCCCTGTGGATCTGTGCTTTCCCAGAGACGATGCAGCTCATGATGCTTTTCCTCTGCAGAGCCCCTATCCGAAAAGGCAAACGTCCGGATCCTTGTCCCACAGGGAAGGTGCTAGCCCTGAAAGCTCTTGCTGGTCTGCACCTTCCCTTGGCAGCCTATTCACAGCACAACAGCCCTGCGGATCTGTGCTTTCCCACAGACGATACAGCTCCTGCTGCTTTTCCTCTGCAGAGCCCCTTTCCGAAAAGGCAAAAATCCGGCTCCTTCTCCCACAAGGAACGTGCTAAGCCTGAAAGCTGTTGCTGGTTTGCACCTTCCCTTGGCAGCCTATTCACAGCACAACAGCCCTGCGGATCTGTGCTTTCCCACAGACGATACAGCTCATGATGCTTTTCCTCTGCAGAGCCCCTATCCGAAAAGGCAAAAGTCCGACTCCTTGTCCCACAGGGAAGGTGCTAGCCCTGAAAGCTGTTGCTGGTCTGCACCTTCCCTTGGCAGCCTATTCACAGCACAACAGCCCTGTGGATCTGTGCTTTCCCAGAGACGATGCAGCTCATGATGCTTTTCCTCTGCAGAGCCCCTCTCCGATAAGTCAAAAATCCGGCTCCTTCTCCCACAAGGAAGGTGCTAAGCCTGAAAGCTGTTGCTGGTTTGCACCTTCCCTTGGCAGCCTATTCACAGCACAACAGCCCTGCGGATCTGTGCTTTCCCAGAGACGGTACAGCTCATGATGCTATTCCTCTGCAGAGACCCTTTCGGAAAAGGCAAACGTCCGGCTCCTTGTCCCGCAGGGAAGGTGCTAGCCCTGAAAGCTGTTGCTGGTCTGCACCTTCCCTTGGCAGCCTATTCACAGCACAACAGCCCTGCGGATCTGTGCTTTCCCACAGACGATACAGCTCATGATGCTTTTCCTCTGCAGAGCCCCTTTCGGAAAAGGCAAACGTCCGGCTCCTTCTCCCACATGGAAGGTGCTAGCCCTGAAAGCTGTTGCTGGTCTGCACCTTCCGTTGGTAGCCTATTCACAGCACAACAGCCCTGCGGATCTGTGCTTCCCCACAGACGATACAGCTCCTGCTGCTTTTCCTCTGCAGAGCCCCTCTCCGATAAGGCAGAAATCCGGCTCCTTCTCCCACAAGGAAGGTGCTAAGCCTGAAAGCTGTTGCTGGTCTGCACCTTCCCTTGGCAGCCTATTCACAGCACAACAGCCCTGCGGATCTGTGCTTTCCCAGAGACGATACAGCTCCTGCTGCTTTTCCTCTGCAGAGCCCCTATCCGAAAAGGCAAACGTCCGGATCCTTGTCCCACAGGGAAGGTGCTAGCCCTGAAAGCTCTTGCTGGTCTGCACCTTCCCTTGGCAGCCTATTCACAGCACAACAGCCCTGCGGATCTGTGCTTTCCCAGAGACGGTACAGCTCATGATGCTATTCCTCTGCAGAGACCCTATCCGAAAAGGCAAACGTCCGGATCCTTGTCCCACAGGGAAGGTGCTAGCCCTGAAAGCTCTTGCTGGTCTGCACCTTCCCTTGGCAGCCTATTCACAGCACAACAGCCCTGCGGATCTGTGCTTTCCCACAGACGATACAGCTCCTGCTGCTTTTCCTCTGCAGAGCCCCTTTCCGAAAAGGCAAACATCCGGCTCCTTCTCCCACAAGGAAGGTGCTAAGCCTGAAAGCTGTTGCTGGTCTGCGCCTTCCCTTGGCAGCCTATTCACAGCACAACAGCCCTGCGGATCTGTGCTTTCCCACAGACGATACAGCCCCTGCTGCCTGTCCGCGGCAGAGCCCCTTTCGGAAAAGGCAAACATCCGGCTCCTTCTCCCACAAGGAAGGTGCGAAGCCTGAAAGCTGTTGCTGGTCTGCACCTTCCCTTGGCAGCCTATTCACAGCACAACAGCCCTGTGGATCTGTGCTTTCCCAGAGACGATGCAGCTCATGATGCTTTTCCTCTGCAGAGCCCCTCTCCGATAAGTCAAAAATCCGGCTCCTTCTCCCACAAGGAAGGTGCTAAGCCTGAAAGCTGTTGCTGGTTTGCACCTTCCCTTGGCAGCCTATTCACAGCACAACAGCCCTGCGGATCTGTGCTTTCCCAGAGACGGTACAGCTCATGATGCTATTCCTCTGCAGAGACCCTTTCGGAAAAGGCAAACGTCCGGCTCCTTGTCCCGCAGGGAAGGTGCTAGCCCTGAAAGCTGTTGCTGGTCTGCACCTTCCCTTGGCAGCCTATTCACAGCACAACAGCCCTGCGGATCTGTGCTTTCCCACAGACGATACAGCTCATGATGCTTTTCCTCTGCAGAGCCCCTTTCGGAAAAGGCAAACGTCCGGCTCCTTCTCCCACAAGGAAGGTGCTAAGCCTGAAAGCTGTTGCTGGTCTGCACCTTCCGTTGGTAGCCTATTCACAGCACAACAGCCCTGCGGATCTGTGCTTCCCCACAGACGATACAGCTCCTGCTGCTTTTCCTCTGCAGAGCCCCTATCCGAAAAGGCAAACGTCCGGCTCCTTGTCCCACAGGGAAGGTGCTAGCCCTGAAAGCTCTTGCTGGTCTGCACCTTCCCTTGGCAGCCTATTCACAGCACAACAGCCCTGCGGATCTGTGCTTTCCCAGAGACGATACAGCTCCTGCTGCTTTTCCTCTGCAGAGCCCCTATCCGAAAAGGCAAACGTCCGGATCCTTGTCCCACAGGGAAGGTGCTAGCCCTGAAAGCTCTTGCTGGTCTGCACCTTCCCTTGGCAGCCTATTCACAGCACAACAGCCCTGCGGATCTGTGCTTTCCCACAGACGATACAGCTCCTGCTGCTTTTCCTCTGCAGAGCCCCTTTCCGAAAAGGCAAACATCCGGCTCCTTCTCCCACAAGGAAGGTGCTAAGCCTGAAAGCTGTTGCTGGTCTGCGCCTTCCCTTGGCAGCCTATTCACAGCACAACAGCCCTGCGGATCTGTGCTTTCCCACAGACGATACAGCCCCTGCTGCCTGTCCGCGGCAGAGCCCCTTTCGGAAAAGGCAAACATCCGGCTCCTTCTCCCACAAGGAAGGTGCGAAGCCTGAAAGCTGTTGCTGGTCTGCACCTTCCCTTGGCAGCCTATTCACAGCACAACAGCCCTGCGCATCTGTGCTTTCCCACAGACGGTACAGCTCCTGCTGCTTTTCCTGTGCGGAGCCCCTATCCGAAAAGGCAAACGTCCGGCTCCTTGTCCCACAGGGAAGGTGCTAGCCCTGAAAGCTGTTGCTGGTCTGCACCTTCCCTTGGCAGCCTATTCACAGCACAACAGCCCTGCGGATCTGTGCTTTCCCACAGACGATACAGCTCCTGCTGCTTTTCCTCTGCAGAGCCCCTCTCCGATAAGGCAAAAATCCGGCTCCTTGTCCCACAAGGAACGTGCTAAGCCTGAAAGCTGTTGCTGGTTTGCACCTTCCCTTGGCAGCCTATTCACAGCACAACAGCCCTGCGGATCTGTGCTTTCCCACAGACGATACAGCTCATGATGCTTTTCCTCTGCAGAGCCCCTATCCGAAAAGGCAAAAGTCCGACTCCTTGTCCCACAGGGAAGGTGCTAGCCCTGAAAGCTGTTGCTGGTCTGCACCTTCCCTTGGCAGCCTATTCACAGCACAACAGCCCTGTGGATCTGTGCTTTCCCAGAGACGATGCAGCTCATGATGCTTTTCCTCTGCAGAGCCCCTATCCGATAAGGCAAAAATCCGGCTCCTTCTCCCACAAGGAAGGTGCTAAGCCTGAAAGCTGTTCCTGGTTTGCACCTTCCCTTGGCAGCCTATTCACAGCACAACAGCCCTGCGGATCTGTGCTTTCCCAGAGACGGTACAGCTCATGATGCTATTCCTCTGCAGAGACCCTTTCGGAAAAGGCAAACGTCCGGCTCCTTGTCCCACAGGGAAGGTGCTAGCCCTGAAAGCTGTTGCTGGTCTGCACCTTCCCTTGGCAGCCTATTCACAGCACAACAGCCCTGCGGATCTGTGCTTTCCCACAGACGATACAGCTCATGATGCTTTTCCTCTGCAGAGCCCCTTTCGGAAAAGGCAAACGTCCGGCTCCTTCTCCCACAAGGAAGGTGCTAAGCCTGAAAGCTGTTGCTGGTCTGCACCTTCCGTTGGTAGCCTATTCACAGCACAACAGCCCTGCGGATCTGTGCTTTCCCACAGACGATACAGCTCCTGCTGCTTTTCCTCTGCAGAGCCCCTCTCCGATAAGGCAGAAATCCGGCTCCTTCTCCCACAAGGAAGGTGCTAAGCCTGAAAGCTGTTGCTGGTCTGCACCTTCCCTTGGCAGCCTATTCACAGCACAACAGCCCTGCGGATCTGTGCTTTCCCAGAGACGATACAGCTCCTGCTGCTTTTCCTCTGCAGAGCCCCTATCCGAAAAGGCAAACGTCCGGATCCTTGTCCCACAGGGAAGGTGCTAGCCCTGAAAGCTCTTGCTGGTCTGCACCTTCCCTTGGCAGCCTATTCACAGCACAACAGCCCTGCGGATCTGTGCTTTCCCACAGACGATACAGCTCATGATGCTTTTCCTCTGCAGAGCCCCTTTCGGAAAAGGCAAACGTCCGGCTCCTTCTCCCACAAGGAAGGTGCTAAGCCTGAAAGCTGTTGCTGGTCTGCACCTTCCCTTGGTAGCCTATTCACAGCACAACAGCCCTGCGGATCTGTGCTTTCCCACAGACGATACAGCTCCTGCTGCTTTTCCTCTGCAGAGCCCCTCTCCGATAAGGCAGAAATCCGGCTCCTTCTCCCACAAGGAAGGTGCTAAGCCTGAAAGCTGTTGCTGGTCTGCACCTTCCCTTGGCAGCCTATTCACAGCACAACAGCCCTGCGGATCTGTGCTTTCCCACAGACGATACAGCTCCTGCTGCTTTTCCTCTGCAGAGCCCCTCTCCGATAAGGCAAACGTCCGGCTCCTTGTCCCACAGGGAAGGTGCTAGCCCTGAAAGCTGTTGCTGGTCTGCACCTTCCCTTGGCAGCCTATTCACAGCACAACAGCCCTGCGGATCTGTGCTTTCCCAGAGACGGTACAGCTCATGATGCTATTCCTCTGCAGAGCCCCTCTCCGAAAAGGCAAACTTCCGGCTCCTTCTCCCACAAGGAAGGTGCTAAGCCTGAAAGCTGTTGCTGGTCTGCACCTTCCCTTGGCAGCCTATTCACAGCACAACAGCCCTGCGGATCTGTGCTTTCCCAGAGACGATACAGCTCCTGCTGCTATTCCGCTGCAGAGACCCTTTCGGAAAAGGCAAACGTCCGGCTCCTTGTCCCACAGGGAAGGTGCTAGCCCTGAAAGCTGTTGCTGGTCTGCACCTTCCCTTGGCAGCCTATTCACAGCACAACAGCCCTGCGGATCTGTGCTTTCCCAGAGACGATACAGCTCATGATGCTTTTCCTCTGCAGAGCCGCTTTCGGAAAAGGCAAACGTCTGGCTCCTTCTCCCACAAGGAAGGTGCTAAGCCTGAAAGCTGTTGCTGGTCTGCACCTTCCCTTGGTAGCCTATTCACAGCACAACAGCCCTGCGGATCTGTGCTTTCCCACAGACGATACAGCTCCTGCTGCTTTTCCTCTGCAGAGCCCCTCTCCGATAAGGCAGAAATCCGGCTCCTTCTCCTACAAGGAAGGCGGTAGCCCTGAAAGCTGTTGCTGGTCTGCACCTTCCCTTGGCAGCCTATTCACAGCACAACAGCCCTGCGGATCTGTGCTTTCCCACAGACGATACAGCTCCTGCTGCTTTTCCTGTGCGGAGCCCCTATCCGAAAAGGCAAACGTCCGGCTCCTTGTCCCACAGGGAAGGTGCTAGCCCTGAAAGCTGTGGCTGGTCTGCACCTTCCCTTGGCAGCCTATTCACAGCACAACAGCCCTGCGGATCTGTGCTTTCCCACAGACGATACAGCTCATGATGCTTTTCCTCTGCAGAGCCCCTCTCCGATAAGGCAAAAATCCGGCTCCTTCTCCTACAAGGAACGTGCTAAGCCTGAAAGCTGTTGCTGGTTTGCACCTTCCCTTGGCAGCCTATTCACAGCACAACAGCCCTGCGGATCTGTGCTTTCCCACAGACGATACAGCTCATGATGCTTTTCCTCTGCAGAGCCCCTTTCGGAAAAGGCAAACATCCGGCTCCTTCTCCCACAAGGAAGGTGCTAAGCCTGAAAGCTGTTGCTGGTCTGCACCTTCCCTTGGCAGCCTATTCACAGCACAACAGCCCTTCCGATCTGTGCTTTTCCCACAGACAATACAGCTCCTGCTGCTTTTCCTCTGCAGAGCCCCTTTCGGAAAAGGCAAACATCCAGCTCCTTCTCCCACAAGGAAAGTGCTAAGCCTGAAAGCTGTTGCTGGTCTGCAGCTTCCCTTGGCAGCCTATTCACAGCACAACAGCCCTGCGGATCTGTGCTTTCCCACAGACGATACAGCTCCTGCTGCTTTTCTTTTGCAGAGCCCCTTTCGGAAAAGGCAAACATCCGGCTCCTTCTCCAACAAGGAAGGTGCTAAGCCTGAAAGCTGTTGCTGGTCTGCACCTTCCCTTGGCAGCCTATTCACAGCACAACAGCCCTGTGGATCTGTGCTTTCCCACAGACGATACAGCTCCTGCTGCTTTTCCTCTGCAGAGCCCCTTTCGGAAAAGGCAAACATCTGGCTCCTTCTGCCATAAGGAAGGTACTAAGCCTGAAAGCTGTTGCTGGTCTGCACCTTCCCTTGGCAGCCTATTCACAGCACAACAGCCCTGCGCATCTGTAGTTTCCAAGGGACGCTACTGCTCCTGCTGCATTTCCCCTGCAGAGCCCCTTTCGGAAAAGGCAAACATCCGGCTCCTTCTCCCACAAGGAAGGTGCTACCCCTGAAAGCAGTTGCTGGTCTGCACCTTCCCTTGGCAGCCTATTCACAGCACAACAGCTCTGCGCATCTGTGCTTTCCAAGGGACGCTACTGCTCCTGCTTCTTTTGATCTGCAGAGCCCCTTTCGGAAAAGGCAAACATCCGGCTCCTTCTCCCACAAGGAAGGTGCTAAGCCTGAAAGCTGTTCCTGGTTTGCACCTTCCCTTGGCAGCCTATTCACAGCACAACAGCCCTGCGGATCTGTGCTTTCCCAGAGACGGTACAGCTCATGATGCTATTCCTCTGCAGAGACCCTTTCGGAAAAGGCAAACGTCCGGATCCTTGTCCCACAGGGAAGGTGCTAGCCCTGAAAGCTCTTGCTGGTCTGCACCTTCCCTTGGCAGCCTATTCACAGCACAACAGCCCTGGGGATCTGTGCTTTCCCACAGACGATACAGCTCCTGCTGCTTTTCCTCTGCAGAGCCCCTATCTGAAAAGGCAAACGTCCGGCTCCTTGTCCCACAGGGAAGGTGCTAGCCCTGAAAGCTGTGTCTGGTCTGCACCTTCCCTTGGCAGCCTATTCACAGCACAACAGCCCTGCGGATCTGTGCTTTCCCACAGACGATACAGCTCCTGCTGCTTTTCCTCTGCAGAGCCCCTCTCCGATAAGGCAAACGTCCGGCTCCTTGTCCCACAGTGAAGGTGCTAGCCCTGAAAGCTGTTGCTGGTCTGCACCTTCCCTTGGCAGCCTATTGACAGCACAACAGCCCTGCGGATCTGTGCTTTCCCAGAGACGGTACAGCTCATGAAGCTATTCCTCTGCAGAGCCCCTCTCCGATAAGGCAAACGTCCGGCTCCTTCTCCCACATGGAAGGTGCTAGCCCTGAAAGCTGTTGCTGGTCTGCACCTTCCCTTGGCAGCCTATTCACAGCACAACAGCCCTGCGGATCTGTGCTTTCCCACAGACGATACAGCTCCTGCTGCTTTTCCTCTGCAGAGCCCCTATCCGAAAAGGCAAACGTCCGGCTCCTTGTCCCACAGGGAAGGTGCTAGCCCTGAAAGCTGTTGCTGGTCTGCACCTTCCCTTGGCAGCCTATTCACAGCACAACAGCCCTGCGGATCTGTGCTTTCCCACAGACGATACAGCTCCTGCTGCTTTTCCTCTGCAGAGCCCCTCTCCGATAAGGCAGAAATCCGGCTCCTTCTCCCACAAGGAAGGTGCTAAGCCTGAAAGCTGTTGCTGGTCTGCACCTTCCCTTGGCAGCCTATTCACAGCACAACAGCCCTGCGGATCTGTGCTTTCCCACAGACGATACAGCTCCTGCTGCTTTTCCTCTGCAGAGCCGCTTTCGGAAAAGGCAAACGTCTGGCTCCTTCTCCCACAAGGAAGGTGCTAAGCCTGAAAGCTGTTGCTGGTCTGCACCTTCCCTTGGTAGCCTATTCACAGCACAACAGCCCTGCGGATCTGTGCTTTCCCACAGACGATACAGCCCCTGCTGCCTGTCCGCGGCAGAGCCCCTTTCGGAAAAGGCAAACATCCGGCTCCTTCTCCCACAAGGAAGGTGCGAAGCCTGAAAGCTGTTGCTGGTCTGCACCTTCCCTTGGCAGCCTATTCACAGCACAACAGCCCTGCGGATCTGTGCTTTCCCACAGACGATACAGCTCCTGCTGCTTTTCCTCTGCAGAGCCCCTATCCGAAAAGGAAAACGTCCGGCTCCTTCTCCCACAAGGAAGGCGGTAGCCCTGAAAGCTGTTGCTGGTCTGCACCTTCCCTTGGCAGCCTATTCACAGCACAACAGCCCTGCGGATCTGTGCTTTCCCACAGACGATACAGCTCCTGCTGCTTTTCCTGTGCGGAGCCCCTATCCGAAAAGGCAAACGTCCGGCTCCTTGTCCCACAGGGAAGGTGCTAGCCCTGAAAGCTGTGGCTGGTCTGCACCTTCCCTTGGCAGCCTATTCACAGCACAACAGCCCTGCGGATCTGTGCTTTCCCACAGACGATACAGCTCATGATGCTTTTCCTCTGCAGAGCCCCTCTCCGATAAGGCAAAAATCCGGCTCCTTCTCCTACAAGGAACGTGCTAAGCCTGAAAGCTGTTGCTGGTTTGCACCTTCCCTTGGCAGCCTATTCACAGCACAACAGCCCTGCGGATCTGTGCTTTCCCACAGACGATACAGCTCATGATGCTTTTCCTCTGCAGAGCCCCTTTCGGAAAAGGCAAACATCCGGCTCCTTCTCCCACAAGGAAGGTGCTAAGCCTGAAAGCTGTTGCTGGTCTGCACCTTCCCTTGGCAGCCTATTCACAGCACAACAGCCCTTCCGATCTGTGCTTTTCCCACAGACAATACAGCTCCTGCTGCTTTTCCTCTGCAGAGCCCCTTTCGGAAAAGGCAAACATCCAGCTCCTTCTCCCACAAGGAAAGTGCTAAGCCTGAAAGCTGTTGCTGGTCTGCAGCTTCCCTTGGCAGCCTATTCACAGCACAACAGCCCTGCGGATCTGTGCTTTCCCACAGACGATACAGCTCCTGCTGCTTTTCTTTTGCAGAGCCCCTTTCGGAAAAGGCAAACATCCGGCTCCTTCTCCAACAAGGAAGGTGCTAAGCCTGAAAGCTGTTGCTGGTCTGCAGCTTCCCTTGGCAGCCTATTCACAGCACAACAGCCCTGTGGATCTGTGCTTTCCCACAGACGATACAGCTCCTGCTGCTTTTCCTCTGCAGAGCCCCTTTCGGAAAAGGCAAACATCTGGCTCCTTCTGCCATAAGGAAGGTACTAAGCCTGAAAGCTGTTGCTGGTCTGCACCTTCCCTTGGCAGCCTATTCACAGCACAACAGCCCTGCGCATCTGTAGTTTCCAAGGGACGCTACTGCTCCTGCTGCTTTTCCCCTGCAGAGCCCCTTTCGGAAAAGGCAAACATCCGGCTCCTTCTCCCACAAGGAAGGTGCTACCCCTGAAAGCAGTTGCTGGTCTGCACCTTCCCTTGGCAGCCTATTCACAGCACAACAGCTCTGCGCATCTGTGCTTTCCAAGGGACGCTACTGCTCCTGCTTCTTTTGCTCTGCAGAGCCCCTTTCAGAAAAGGCAAACATCCGGCTCCTTCTCCCACAAGGAAGGTGCTAAGCCTGAAAACTCTTGCTGGTCTGCACCTTCCCTTGGCAGCCTATTCACAGCACAACAGCCCTGCGGATCTGTGCTTTCCCACAGACAATACAGCTCCTGCTGCTTTTTCTCTGCAGAGCCCCTTTCGGAAAAGGCAAACATCCGGCTCCTTCTCTCACAAGGAAGGTGCTAAGCCTGAAAGCTGTTGCTGGTCTGCACCTTCCCTTGGCAGCCTATTCACAGCACAACAGCCCTGCGGATCTGTGCTTTCCAAGGTACGCTACTGCTCCTGCGTCTTTTCCTCTGCAGAGCCCCTTTCGGAAAAGGCAAACATCCGGCTTCTTCTCCCATAAGGAAGATACTAAGCCTGAAAGCTGTTGCTGGTCTGCACCTTCCCTTGGAGGCCTATTCACAGCACAACAGCCCTGCGAATCTGTGCTTTCCCACAGACGATACATCTTCTGCTGCCTGTCCGCGGCAGAGGCCCATTCTGAAAAGGCAAAAGTCCGCTTCCTTCTCCCACAAGGAAGGTGCTAAGCCTGAAAGCTGTTGCTGGTCTGCACCTTCCCTTGGCAGCCTATTCACAGCACAACAGCCGTGCGGATCTGTGCTTTCCCACAGACAATACAGCTCCTGCTGCTTTTTCTCTGCAGAGCCCCTTTCGGAAAAGGCAAAAGTCCGCTTCCTTCTCTCACAAGGAAGGTGCTAAGCCTGAAAGCTGTTGCTGGTCTGCACCTTCCCTTGGCAGCCTATTCACAGCACAACAGCCCTGCGGATCTGTGCTTTCCCACATACGCTACTGCTCCTGCTGCTTTTCCTCTGCAGAGCCACTTTCGGGAAAGGCAAACATCCGGCTCCTTCTCCAACAAGGAAGGTGCTAAGCCTGAAAGCTGTTGCTGGTCTGCACCTTCCCTTGGCAGCCTATTCACAGCACAACAGCCCTGCGGATCTGTGCTTTCCCACAGACAATACAGCTCCTGCTGCTTTTTCTCTGCAGAGCCCCTTTCGGAAAAGGCAAACATCCGGCTCCTTCTCCCACAAGGAAGGTGCTAAGCCTGAAAGCTGTTGCTGGTCTGCACCTTCCCTTGGCAGCCTATTCACAGCACAACAGCCCTGCGGATCTGTGCTTTCCCACAGACGATACAGCTCCTGCTGCTTTTTCTCTGCAGAGCCCCTTTCGGAAAAGGCAAACATCTGGCTCCTTCTCCCATAAGGAAGGTACTAAGCCTGAAAGCTGTTGCTGGTCTGCACCTTCCCTTGGCAGCCTATTCACAGCACAACAGCCCTGCGCATCTGTACTTTCCAAGGGACGCTACTGCTCCTGCTGCTTTTCCTCTGCAGAGCCCCTTTCGGAAAAGGCAAACATCCGGCTCCTTCTCCCACAAGGAAGGTGCTACCCCTGAAAGCAGTTGCTGGTCTGCACCTTCCCTTGGCAGCCTATTCACAGCACAACAGCTCTGCGCATCTGTGCTTTCCAAGGGACGCTACTGCTCCTGCTTCTTTTGATCTGCAGAGCCCCTTTCGGAAAAGGCAAACATCCGGCTCCTTCTCCCACAAGGAAGGTGCTAAGCCTGAAAGCTGTTGCTGGTCTGCACCTTCCCTTGGCAGCCTATTCACAGCACAACAGCCCTGCGGATCTGTGCTTTCCCACAGACGATACAGCTCCTGCTGCTTTTCTTTTGCAGAGCCCCTTTCGGAAAAGGCAAACATCCGGCTCCTTCTCCAACAAGGAAGGTGCTAAGCCTGAAAGCTGTTGCTGGTCTGCAGCTTCCCTTGGCAGCCTATTCACAGCACAACAGCCCTTCCGATCTGTGCTTTCCCACAGACGATATAGCTCCTGCTGCTTTTCCTCTGCAGAGCCCCTTTCGGAAAAGGCAAACATCTGGCTCCTTCTCCCACAAGGAAGGTGCTAAGCCTGAAAACTCTTGCTGGTCTGCACCTTCCCTTGGCAGCCTATTCACAGCACAACAGCCCTGCGGATCTGTGCTTTCCCACAGACAATACAGCTCCTGCTGCTTTTTCTCTGCAGAGCCCCTTTCGGAAAAGGCAAACATCCGGCTCCTTCTCTCACAAGGAAGGTGCTAAGCCTGAAAGCTGTTGCTGGTCTGCACCTTCCCTTGGCAGCCTATTCACAGCACAACAGCCCTGCGGATCTGTGCTTTCCCACAGACGATACAGCTCCTGCTGCTTTTCCTCTGCAGAGCCGCTTTCCGAAAAGGCAAACATCCGGCTTCTTCTCCCATAAGGAAGATACTAAGCCTGAAAGCTGTTGCTGGTCTGCACCTTCCCTTGGAGGCCTATTCACAGCACAACAGCCCTGCGAATCTGTGCTTTCCCACAGACGATACATCTTCTGCTGCCTGTCCGCGGCAGAGGCCCATTCTGAAAAGGCAGAAGTCCGCTTCCTTCTCCCACAAGGAAGGTGCTAAGCCTGAAAGCTGTTGCTGGTCTGCACCTTCCCTTGGCAGCCTATTCACAGCACAACAGCCGTGCGGATCTGTGCTTTCCCACAGACGATACAGCTCCTGCTGCTTTTCCTCTGCAGAGCCCCTTTCCGAAAAGGCAAACATCCTGCTCCTTCTCCCACAAGGAAGGTGCTAAGCCTGAAAGCTGTTGCTGGTCTGCGCCTTCCCTTGGCAGCCTATTCACA
This sequence comes from Necrosyrtes monachus, assembly GCA_037953605.1. Taxonomy (NCBI): domain Eukaryota; kingdom Metazoa; phylum Chordata; class Aves; order Accipitriformes; family Accipitridae; genus Necrosyrtes; species Necrosyrtes monachus. The sequence goes on along the minus strand of JAZGTQ010000010.1, from coordinate 3,201 downwards.
GCACAACAGCCCTGCGCATCTGTGCTTTCCCACAGACGATACAGCCCCTGCTGCCTGTCCGCGGCAGAGCCCCTTTCGGAAAAGGCAAACATCCGGCTCCTTCTCCCACGAGGAAGGTGCGAAGCCTGAAAGCTGTTGCTGGTCTGCACCTTCCCTTGGCAGCCTATTCACAGCACAACAGCCCTGCGCATCTGTGCTTTCCCACAGACGATACATCTTCTGCTGCCTGTCCGCGGCAGAGCCCCATTCCGAAAAGGCAAACGTCCGGCTCCTTCTCCCACAAGGAAGGTGCTAAGCCTGAAAGCTGTTGCTGGTCTGCACCTTCCCTTGGCAGCCTATTCACAGCACAACAGCTCTGCGGATCTGTGCTTTCCAAGGTATGCTACTGCTCCTGCTGCTTTTCCTCTGCAGAGCCCCTTTCGGAAAAGGCAAACATCCGGCTCCTTCTCCCACAAGGAAGGTGCTAAGCCTGAAAGCTGTTGCTGGTCTGCACCTTCCCTTGGCAGCCTATTCACAGCACAACAGCCCTGCGGATCTGTGCTTTCCAAGGTACGCTACTGCTCCTGCTGCTTTTCCTCTGCAGAGCCCCTTTCGGAAAAGGCAAACATCCGGCTCCTTCTCCCACAAGGAAGGTGCTACCCCTGAAAGCAGTTGCTGGTCTGCACCTTCCCTTGGCAGCCTATTCACACCACAACAGCTCTGCGCATCTGTGCTTTCCAAGGGACGCTACTGCTCCTGCTTCTTTTCTTTTGCAGAGCCCCTTTCGGAAAAGGCAAACATCCGGCTCCTTCTCCCACAAGGAAGGTGCTAAGCCTGAAAACTCTTGCTGGTCTGCACCTTCCCTTGGCAGCCTATTCACAGCACAACAGCCCTTCCGATCTGTGCTTTCCCACAGACGATACAGCTCCTGCTGCTTTTCTTTTGCAGAGCCCCTTTCGGAAAAGGCAAACATCCGGCTCCTTCTCCAACAAGGAAGGTGCTAAGCCTGAAAGCTGTTGCTGGTCTGCACCTTCCCCTGGCAGCCTATTCACAGCACAACAGCCCTTCCGATCTGTGCTTTCCCACAGACGATACAGCTCCTGCTGCTTTTCCTCTGCAGAGCCCCTTTCGGAAAAGGCAAACATCTGGCTCCTTCTCCCATAAGGAAGGTACTAAGCCTGAAAGCTGTTGCTGGTCTGCACCTTCCCTTGGCAGCCTATTCACAGCACAACAGCTCTGCGCATCTGTGCTTTCCAAGGGACGCTACTGTTCCTGCTTCTTTTGCTCTGCAGAGCCCCTTTCGGAAAAGGCAAACATCCGGCTCCTTCTCCCACAAGGAAGGTGCTAAGCCTGAAAACTCTTGCTGGTCTGCACCTTCTCTTGGCAGCCTATTCACAGCACAACAGCCCTGCGGATCTGTGCTTTCCCACAGACAATACAGCTCCTGCTGCTTTTCCTCTGCAGAGCCCCTTTCGGAAAAGGCAAACGTCCTGCTCCTTCTCCCACAAGGAAGGCGGTAGCCCTGAAAGCTGTTGCTGGTCTGCACCTTCCCTTGGCAGCCTATTCACAGCACAACAGCCCTGCGGATCTGTGCTTTCCAAGGTACGCTACTGCTCCTGCTGCTTTTCCTCTGCAGAGCCCCTTTCGGAAAAGGCAAACATCCGGCTCCTTCTCCCATAAGGAAGGTGCTAAGCCTGAAAGCTGTTGCTGGTCTGCACCTTCCCTTGGCAGCCTATTCACAGCACAACAGCCCTGTGGATCTGTGCTTTCGAAGGTACGCTACTGCTCCTGCTGCTTTTCCTCTGCAGAGCCCCTTTCGGAAAAGGCAAACATCCGGCTCCTTCTCCCACAAGGAAGGTGCTAAGCCTGAAAGCTGTTGCTGGTCTGCACCTTCCCTTGGCAGCCTATTCACAGCACAACAGCCCTGCGGAGCTGTGCTTTCCAAGGGACGCTACTGCTCCTGCTGCTTTGTCTCTGCAGAGCCCCTTTCCGAAAAGGCAAACGTCCGGCTCCTTCTCCCACAAGGAAGGTGCTAAGCCTGAAAGCTCTTGCTGGTCTGCACCTTCCCTTGGCAGCCTATTGACAGCACAACAGCCCTGCGCATCTGTGCTTTCCCACAGACAATACATCTTCGGCTCCCTGTCCGAGGCAGAGCCCCATTCCGAAAAGGCAAACGTCCTGCTCCTTCTCCAACAAGGAAGGTGCTAAGCCTGAAAGCTGTTGCTGGTCTGCACCTTCCCTTGGCAGCCTATTCACAGCACAACAGCCCTGCGGATCTGTGCTTTCCAAGGTATGCTACTGCTCCTGCTGCTTTTCCTCTGCAGAGCCGCTTTCCGAAAAGGCAAACATCCGGCTCCTTCTCCCACAAGGAAGGTGCTACCCCTGAAAGCTGTTGCTGGTCTGCACCTTCCCTTGGCAGCCTATTCACAGCACAACAGCCCTGCGGATCTGTGCTTTCCCACAGATGATACAGCTCCTGCTGCTTTTTCTCTGCAGAGCCCCTTTCCGATAAGGCAAACATCCTGCTCCTTCTCCCACAAGGAAGGTGCTAAGCCTGAAAGCTGTTGCTGGTCTGCACCATCCCTTGGGAAGGGTGGTCTGAAGGGGAGGTCTGAGGGCGCATCGCCGAGGGGAGCCGCTCCGGAGCCGGCCCAGCCCGCAGCGCAGCGCAGCACATCGCAGCGGAGCGGAGCATTTCGGCATGTCTCGGCCCAGGGGACGCGCCACCCCCACCGCTTTCCAAAGCGGCCTGGCGAGCGCCGCGGCCAGAGCGGGCAAAGAGAGCCGGGGGCGGCAGTTGGCGGGGAAGGGTGGCGTGCCCCTGCCCGCTCCAGAGGGGAGTTCGGCCGGGGGCCATCACCCGCGCCGAAGGAACCTAGCGACGGTAGCCCCCCTGCAGAAAGCCACGTCCTCTGCGCTGGTCAGAAGGGATATTGGCGACCCAGAGAGAGCTCCCAGAAAGCACGCAGCTGCTCAGGCCTCAGGCGGCAGGGCTTGCCAGAGCCTGGCCCTGGGAAGGGATGGCAGGAGCGGGAACAGCCCTGTGAGGTGGGGCCGAGCGGACGATCTGCTCAGAGCGCTGGCAGAGCTCCAGGAGGCAGCAGGAAGGTGAAGGCGCACCAGGGACTGTGATAGAGGCTGCTGGACCCATGCTCTGCCCTCCCTGAGACAGAAACGGGCACCAGAAAACACCCGAGAGCCAGGGGACCCTGGCTGGGAGGG